>BQNB010114297.1:15000-19241 GCA_026074375.1 Tanacetum coccineum
AGCTTAAATGACAGCATCTCTTACAAAGCTTTTAACTTAGAATTCTAAACTGAAAAAGCTCAAAGTTGAATAAACTCTACAACTAAGCTAAATTAAAACTAAAACGCAGTTTATCGCTAACTTAATAATCAAATCTAAAACTATTTTAAGCATTTTTAACAGCTAAACGACTCAAATAAGTAATTACGTTAATTTGCCAAAAGAGTACTTAAACAACCCAATGAGGCACTTTTGGGCTTAATTTTAAGCCCCAAATCAGATCCTTATGGCTTATTGACCAAAAGGATAATCAAGATTATACATTAAGCTAAAAGAATCAACAAATAAAAAGCATTTTGAAATTCAGATAATCCATGAAAAAGGCTTATGAAAAAGCTGAGTACACTATGATTTTGGTTTTGTCAAGATTTTAAAGGCCAAATGGCTTTTCGCAGCTTGATTTTAAGCTAGTAAATGATGTTATAAATCTAAGATAAGCTAAAACATATTAATCCTTATACCTAATGAACTTGGCACAAGAAAAATCATAAGCTAAAGCACACTTTAGCTTATCTAAATTTGCTTTTGAAAGATGGACATTTTAAGCTTTGAAATTAACTCTTGCAAACCTTGACAGTTTTAACTCAAAACTCAAATTACAAATACCTACTTACACACACTGAATTCTACAGCATTGTGAATCAAAAATAAGCATGCTAACAACTCCTAAATGCCCTTAATCAAAATCTAAACAATTAAGCTAAACTATAAAGCTTGAAACCTATAAATTTAAACCATGATTACTAAACACCTTAGGAATGAATTTTACACTTTAAAGACTTTTCTAAACTGGCTTATAAGATTAATTTAAACTGGCTTAAAGACTTGTTAATACTGCTAGTGCCAAACACCCCTTAAGAAAGTGAAAATCCATTTTAAGCTTATAAAACACAGTTTAAACCTTTGATTTTTGAAAACAGATGATGAACTAAGTTTAACTAAGATTAATAAGCAAATTTAAGTAAACAATAAGCAACTTGTTAGTAGTAATGAAAATAAGCAGTATTTTAGCTAAAAATAAGGCAGATTATGAATACTTGAACAAATGAAACAAAGACTATAAAATAAGCAAGTTAAGCACTAAATGACATGAATAAGCAATAATAAGCAGATAATAAGCAGAGATAAGTAGTAAAATAAGCAAACAGTTTATAAACTAAAACTTGAAAATAGAAAACTTACAAAGGCCCTTGCTCAAAATAGGGCAAACATGCTCAAAATAGAGCTGATCTACAAGCTCTAGCTTGTTTAAAACAAGCTAGTAAAAAGCAATAAGCCCTTCCCTTTCTGGCTTATCTTCCCAAAAGAGCTTTTAAGTGAATTTTTTAGTGAAAAAGGACTTAAGCTATATAAACTATGGAAAAGTTTATATAGCTAAAGTTAAACAGCTTAAGTAACAAGTAAAAACAGTTTAAGAGAGCTTACAAAACAATTTTATAACATAAAATGCATTAATATTAAATAAATAGAATTTAACTTAAACACATCAAACTTTTCATTAAACTTAAAAATGAGTACAAGACTTTGAAAAATAAACTACAACAAACTAAAAAGTAACTACTACAAGCTGCTAAAAACTAGATTGAGTGTCCTTGCCCAAAGGCTTACAAGTCCCTATTTATACTGAAAAAACTAAGTCTTGGGGTCTTCAAGGTGTGTTAGTTCTGTGAGGATCTGAGCCCTTGTGCTTTCTATGTGAGAGAGTCCCAAAGTCAATCTAAGCCTTCAATCTTGAGTATCTTCCAAGGGGTCTGATCTCAACCCTTGATTCTTTGTCTTCATCCTTTAAGCCAATAGGGTTTAAGAGGATTGCCAAGGTAGCAATCCAGTCCATGTGATGTGGGGTTTGTTTGGGGGTTTGGGTGAGAGTGAAAGGTTTATCTGGGGTAGCAGGGGTTGAGGTGAGAGTGACAGGGGAATAGTGTTTAGGGTTTGGCGGGAAATTTGTTTGACTGGGTTTTTATTATAACAGGGTAACGGAGGTTAGCCCTATTTTTGTTAAATGATGGCATCGTTAGTCCTTTTGGATTAACAATGTTAGTCCTTGAGGACTAACGATGTAAGGTATTAGGTGTAAATGGGTTAACGGGGTTAATGGTTTAAGGGTTTTGGGCTTAGAAATGGGCCGGGTAAGGGTTTTGTGGACTTAGGTTTTTTTTAAGCTTATGTAAGTTTGATATAAATGCTTAATGGGCTGCCCCGGCCCATTAGATGGGTACGGGTTGGCCCATTTTAAGTTTTCTTGATTTGGCTTCTTTTTGACTTTGGACTTTTCGTGTGTTGACTATAAACTTGACTTTAGTTGACTGGTGACATTTTTTTGATGCTTTTCCATTCCGTGCTCGGTTTAATTATTTTTTTTCTTTTTTTTTTTTGTGTTGGCTTTGTTTTTTTTTCTTTTCTTAGATATCCGTTACCTGCATAATATAAATGTAAAACACACAAATACAATGTATTTTTGGTACATTTTAGGCACGTTTTTATAGGTAAAAGGTATGTGTAATTAAGCACATACCAAAATCCCCCATACTAAGATATTGTCGTGTCCTCACGCAATGTCATAAGTAAACACTTAAGAAAACGAAGAATCTCAATCCCCCTTGACTAATTACTCGATAAGTTGCAAAAGTGTTCATCGAGGGGAATTAGAGAATCATTAGTTTTGAAAAGCCCTGTTTTGACAATTTATAAATCTACACTTATTCCCACACATATTTTTGTGTTTTTCCTTTTTCTCATTTTTCATAATTTTCTTATTAAGCAACTAACTAGAACGTTTGACTTTCGTTATTTTTATAACTTTAAGGGTCACGGAATAAGATGCACTTTAATCCTAAAATGCTCAAAAAGATAAATTCATCGTCCCTGACTTTTCACTTGTCCCAAACCAGTTAAAAAAAAATGACTGTTTAATAAAAGCTAAGTTGCTAAACACTACTCATACTTGTACATGTGAAACTTTTCGCTCCCGACAATTATTATATCTTAGGTGAATGTGCTTATTTTGAATTTCAACCATGGATCAACGTTTTGCAAAATTTCTCATGCTTCACGTTCCACCCAAAAGTAATGTGTTTGAGGTGAGATCATCACATGTAGCGGATTGCGTATTGGCAATCCAACCCTTGCGGCTAAAGTTGACCATGCTTTTGACACCCCACAGAGACTAGTATCGGGACTCACGGACCTTCGGTTTCAAAAACTCTTAGGTTTCCCGTATATACATAGCTTATTTAGAAAAACTTAAAATGAAATAATCTTAGTTTGAAAGCATATTTAAATTTAAGAAAAAAAGATTTTTCCTATATTTATTAAATCACATTATTTCACACTTAATCATAAATATAACCATTATACAATTCAAATCATCGACCTTTTAGAAGGCTGCAACATCGGTTGTGAGCCGGCAAGATGCAGCAAACTTTTATCAGTCTCGGATTATTATTCTTACTATGGGCTTTCTTTAGAAGGCTGCAACATCGGTTGTGAGCCGGCAAGATGCAGCAAACTTTTATCAGCCCACAGTTTATAATTATTACTCATTTTTCCATTTTTTTTCTTTTTTTTAACATATAATACCATGATATAGAGAAAATTTCGTTTTAGCAAATTTAAGTATAAATTTGAACTAAAATTATTGATATCGACTATACTTCAAAAATTGTTGATTTAAGTTTAATTTTCAAAAATAGCACGTATTATTAGTCCGGTTAGAAGCTTATGGGAGGTAAAACCACAAATTACACACATGAGCTTTTAAGATTTCCAAATAATCCTTGTTTAGCATCTAACTCATACTTAACTCTATCATTTTTCGTTCTTCGCAATCCGCGAACGCTTAGTCTAAAAGTTAAGGAACAAGCTAGAGCTCAACACGCTCGATCGAGTCAAAATTTACTCTTATTCTACCCAGCGGGAAAGTCAAAATTATGACAAAACACTTATTTTATTTTTGAAATTTTTTAAATTTTTTTATTTTTTTGAAATTTTGGTGGTAAAAACGGGATTACGTGAAAACAACGGCTGCATGCACAATCAAATCAAAGATCCCCCCATGCTAGAATTAAACATTGTCCTTAATGTTTTACGAAGGGTTTCTATGCAAATCCTAAGCCGTTTATTAGGTATGCTTAAAGATAAACGTTAGTTGATAAGATTTGGATATCAGATTCCCAAAATGAAGTTGAGGATTTGAAGCTCTT
>BQNB010114298.1:0-21777 GCA_026074375.1 Tanacetum coccineum
CTTATGACTGCTATGTGAATATTATGTGATGCATGATTGTTTGGATCGGATAGGTACGCCTACCTAGTGTTTGTGAGATTATTAGATCGGGTGGGTACGCCTACCCGATATGTGTGTGATTATTAGTGCTCCAGTTGGTAAGCCCTTTATGTGCGTAAGTGACATATGTTTATTGATTAGCTGTGATGCTAAGGTTATTTGCGTATATATTCACTGTCATATAGCACTATTGTCCACTGTTTTGAGATATTGGCACAGCTTTTGGGTTTAAGGTCAAACCTACGAGCTCACCAACATTATTGTTGACGTTTTCGAGTATCATTTTCAGGTGTGTCAAATCAAAGGTATGTGAATGGTATTGGACGAGAAAAGATGTAACACAAGGGGACTAGGTCGAGATGGTCATGATTATTGTATTTTGTCAAGTTTTTAACTTGTAAAGTTTCTGTAAACTCAAGTTTCATGAATGTAAAATATAAATTGTATGATCTTGTATCTTGTGCGTTGAATGGTATCGTCGCATCCCGTGTTTCCGCCACTGACAGAGTGTGACAGATTGGTATCAGAGCCAAGGTTATAGAGAATGCCAGTTTTTATAAAATAAAAAAGCGCAACTATAACCAGAAAGTGAAGTCCATTTTTAGTAAAACCTCGAACATGGCAAAAGTCAAATAACCCGAGCAGTTCATGGTATTTTTCATAAATTACGCATAACCTGATCAACTAAGCTTAATTCAGAAAGGACTAAGAAATGATAGGGTTAGTTTTCTGAAAGTTATGTTAAGAGGAGGGAAGGGACGTGTGAGTAATGTGACCACCTGAAAATGATAGAATGTAAAGTGATGAGAACACTTGCGAGTGTTAAGATTGAGATTATGTTGATTTTAGAATTGCCATGCTGCCTTAGTAGTAGTAGTGTGCGATGCCTAGATAGTGTAAGTAAAAATTATCGCGGGTAGCGATGATTGATTGATTGAGGTTGGCCATGCTTGCCTTAGAGTAGTGCGTGTTGCCTTGAGAATTTTGTGGATAGTCATAGGTAGCGACGTGATTTAGGAATATGCTTTTGTGGATTATGTGTTTTATGTGGTGACCAGTTGTGCCTGTTCAGTATCGAACCTGGTCGGTTATTATTCATTGTTCATATTCTTCCCGATATATTTAATATATATTAGGATATATATATATATATATATATATATATATATATATATATATATATATATGTGTGTGTGTGTGTGTGTGTATGTGTGTATGTGTGTGTGTGTGTATACGGTTACGAACATCTAATTTCAAACGATATAATGATTTTTATATGTAAGCATAATGATGCTGATAATTTGGATACTAATATTTTATACTTATACCCTTTTATCATGTTATCACAGGATGTCTACCCCAGTGCTTGTTGACCCGGAGAGTTCCATCCAGGCTGAAGGAGCTTAGAGCTCCCGAGTGCCCGTGCCACATCCTGATGATCCCTATAAGGCCATTAGGCAGGCTTATTTGGATAGGACGGGCACTAAGTCCGAGCCTTTCGAGGATCCCATTGATACTGAGACACCTGAGTTACCCCTCACTATAGCACCACCTACATCACTATCTTAGAGTACACCACCCGTTTTGGTTCCCATTCTTCGTAGGACCGTACGTATGGCTGTGCGCATTCCACCTGCGATGTCATCGGGCCTCTCTGCCAGTATGGCAGAGGTGGCAACTATGTCCGAGTCCACGTTCCGTAAGAGGTTTCAGTCCTCTTACAAGAGTTTGCCATCTGTGTCGCCGCCAGACCTTCCTTCACGGAAGCGTTATCGAGGCCGTCTGAGTTAGTAGAGGATAGTGAGGAGGATGATGATGAGGAAGATGAGGAGATAGAGGAGAGTATGGATTCTTACAGTGTGAGTGAGGACGCAGAGGACGAGGGTCCTACCGCAGAGGATAAAGATCCTGCTGCGGGGGACGAGGGTCTTACTGCGAAGGTCTAGGGCCCCGGTATGGATGATGAGAGTTATGGTTTAGATGATGAGAGTCATAGTGTAGATGATGAGAGTCGTAGTATAGACAAAGAGGGTCATAGTGTAGAGAGTAATGGACTTGGTTTGGAGGAGGAGGAGGATGCTGTACCTGAGGTCAGCAGCAGGCTGCTCTAGTTATGGGGACAGCTGTGAACATGCCTTTAGGACTTGGGTATAAAGCATTGAGGCGCCGAGAGTTAGCATTAGAGTGGGATGATGTATATAGTATATTTGAGGTCGGATAGGGTTTTGGATCTACACTAGAGTCTGAGACACTTGAGAGGGTGTCGGCATCTCGACAACCCACACTTGCCACATGGACAGACCCGAAGGACGATATAGTTTATATTGATGTTCCTACTTACCCACCACCAGCACCACCTGTTCAGACACCACATTTACCCGAGTGAACCTCTGGTTTAATTACCATTTATCCATCACCTTTTGTTATTCCTTCGCCCGTTTCATCGCCACTTACTGTGTCATATCCTATAGCTACACCCGCTGCAGTTGAGACTAAGGGATTTCTGACCAAGATGGGAGCTCAAGTCAAGATGCAAGGGGGATTGATTCATGATCATGAGGTATGGTTGGAGGAGCTATCGCCTGCTCTGTTTGAGAGGTACGATAAGGACATAGGAGAGTTATTTACTAGGTCGGGGGTTGTTAGGGATGAGATTTTCTCCTAGAGGTACCAATTTAGGAGTCTAGAGTATAAGCAGGAGAGGGTCGCAGTGACATTTGGAGCGATATGGAGACCAGTGTTAGCCCTGGAGTCATAGGCAGGTCAGACGGATGCCCAAAGAGCAGCTCTGTGACATGCCATCAGTGATATGTAGGGAGAGAACAAGGATTTGCGGTTACAGCTTACTAAGGAGAGACATGTGCGGTTAGAGTTAGCTGAGGTTGTTGATGGTATGAGGAGAGGGCACGAGCCCAGAGGAGATGCGTAGGGTATATGAGGTTTGGATTAGTAGTTTTTGTGTATATCACTAAATCGGGTAGCATTGGTTAGTGTCAGTTATGATTAGAAAAGTTTCTCTTTGTATTGGTGGTTATAGCGAATCATTCTAGTTATTAGGTGATTTGTATTTAAACCGTCTCGTATTAGCAAAGGAAATTTTGTTTGGTCTTCGTGGATAGTGGTATTTTGTGTTATTTCGTGTTAATTGAGAGCGCAGTTTTGCCCGGGTGTGAGTGCGTTACGATTGGTTGCTTGTAATAGAGCGGATACCCACTTCCTTATTAGGATGTGGCATGCGATGTATTTAGTGTATTCTGTAAGCTTGAAATGTATCCGGGCTGACCGATTATACCATCTTGTTAGGAGATAATGTAGGAAGGTAATAGACCATGAAATTTCATGGCGGAGTATTGGAGAGAGTGGTGATGATCGATTTGGAAACCTGATCATATTTTTGACTATGTAAGCTTTTGAGAGGTATCTTGACCTACCTAAGTGATTAGAGATTTAAGACATCGTTAAGTAAGATTGATTTGGAATAGATTAAAGCGTAAACTGATGTGGTTTAGATTATGAAACGACCTTCCTATGATGGGTAGAGCCAGGATGGTTGACCAAGTAAGGTTTACTTGGGAATTTTTGAGTGTGTAAGTGTTGGTAAGGTAGAGTATGAGTCGTATTGTGTAGGAAGTATACCCCGTAGGGTTAGTCCCGTTGGTTGAATAACCGAAAAGATTTGGTAATGCAAATTCTGATAGAATTGTTGTCACGTCAAGGACGGGATCGTATCCTGACACCCGTCTAAGACAGAGAGACCTAAGTTTGGGAAATTATGAATCTAAGAGATAGCATGAGAGGCTATTAGAATTTTGTTATCGGATATGGATTGACCGTGAGAAAGTGTAGGAATGGACTGTGGAAAGACTTAGCCTTTAGATGGATCGTAAGAAACCTCGCTTGAAAAGACTAAATCCTAATGATTGATGTGATTTCCTAAGGAATGGAATTTCCTGTTAGTGTTGTGAGTTGATAATTTAAGTTGAATTTCAGGGCAAAATTCCTTTAAGGGGGTGAGACCGTGATAACTGGTAATATTTATTTGGGATAAGTATTATAAAATATTATAGTTTCGTATTTTGAAGTCTTTCGATCTTGTCAGTTTTCCTGATGAAAGTTGAAAAGTTGACTTCTGTTGACTATTTTTGTGTAAAGCGGTTTTGGTTTAACCGGGAGTTTAGTGAAGTTTTAAGTTCATAAATGAATCATTGTTGATTCGTTTTCCTGTTTTAAAGTGGTTTTGAGGTTTTCAGTGCTTTTCGAGAAGCTTTCTCGCGTTTAGCGAAAAATCGTCACGCAGCGCGTACCGGCACGACAGTTTATTCGAGTGTGAAGATTTAATGAAGTTGGGAAGGTGTTAATGGGTTTATTTATTTAATAAATTCATAATTGTGAAATAACGTTGATTTAAATCGTAAATCGTGAGTGTGAGATTTGAAAGTTATCAGGAAAACGGTTGTTTTCGTGAAATTCGATAAAAGACTGTAATAGTCATAAAAAGGAAAAATTTTGGGTGAATACAAGTTGTCAAGCCATATTTTACGATTTGAAGTGTTTTAAATGGATGAGTAAGGTTCGGAATTTATGTTTTCGGTCTGAAGTCGGCCGATAACGGCTCAAAATAGATTTTTGTAGCAGTCTAATGTGATAAGTGTCGTGTGAATAACCCAAGTTTATGGAAAAATAATTTTAAACGCAACAAGAATGATAACCAAGTTTGGTTGACATTTGAAATAGATGAAAATTAAGATTTTAAGTGATCCCGACACAAAAAGAAAGACCCGAGACCCTCCCTAGGATCCAATCGGTCAAAGAAGTCAAGAGGAGACCAAATGGATATTTTAAGCAAGTATGTCTTGCATAGTACCCTTTTTATTCCACCACCTCAAACATTTTTGGTTCATGCACCATTTTGAAAATCAAAAACACAAAAAAATCTCTCCCTTTCTCTCTCTATATCCGGACGAACCAAAGGAAGAAGAAGAACAAGATTTTAAAGATTTTCACAATAACACAGGTTAAGAATAGTTAGTGGGTTGATAGTTAGTAGACGCGGGTTATACAAAAAGGTGTACAAATTCGTTCCTTTCGCGTCTAAACCGAACCAATCACGCCATTTTGGTAAGTTTTCTAAACTTAAAATTTTATTGTACTTCTAAGCTTATTATGATGAGTTATTAGTAGTTGTACAAGTTGATCGTCAACAAGGTCAGGTCTTGATATTGAAAAAGGTAGGAAAGGGTGTTTGTTTGCGTCGGCTTATAAAAGAAAGAAAGAAAAGATTTTGAGTTTAAATAAAATGGTTGTTGTGGTAATTTTTTATTTTATAAAAAAATGCTTATAAGGGCTTATTTGGAGGTTTTGCTTATTTAATAAGCTAAGGAATAGCTTATTGGACTTATGAGATATTCGGTGTGGATGGTTTCGGTGTGGGCTCGGCCCAACCGACTCGTTTGGTTTTATTCGACCCAATAAGGGTGCATTTGGTTTCGTTCGGCCCAATAAGGATGCGTTTAGTTTCGTTCGACCCAATAGGGGTGCGTTTGGTTTTGTTGGTCCGACACCAAGGTGGGCTCGGCCCACATAACTTAGTAATTGGACTTGGTTTTTGGTTAAGCTTATAGCTTATTTGGTTTTGGTTTTGGCTTATTTTAAGCTTATGATTTTCGGCTTATTTCATAAGCTCATAGCTTATTGTTTTTTTTCGGCTTATCATTTCATAAGCTTATGGCTTATTGGTTTTCGGCTTATTATTTTATAAGCTCATGGTTCATTGGTTTATGGCTTATATTAAGAGCTTAAGGCTTATTGATGGGTTATCAGCTTATATATAAATATATATACTATTATGGGCTTATAGCTTATTGTTCCGGCCTAATTAGCCACGGATGTGGGATTTCGATTTATGTTTGTTACGACTTAATGGGCTTAAGGTCCATTGGATTTCGATTAGTACTTTGGATTTATAAAAAGAAGTATGGACTAAGTTTTGCAATCGGGCTAAGCATTTAAGACCATAAAGGGCCATAAAACCCAATAACAAGTAAATGAATTTGTTACTAAGAGGGATTATGTTGGACTTGTCGAATGTAAAGGGATTGTTTTGCTACGTTTTGATAAAATGTGTTGAAAGTATCAATGTTGTTGGAAAATGTCGAGTTTGTGAAAAAGTGTTTGGATTAAGGTTTAAGGCATTGGAAAAAGTCATAAAAACGTACGGGTCATGCCGAATTTTCAAAAGAAATTAATATTTAGAGATATTGTTTAAAAAGGGAAATTTTCAAGGATTTTAATAATGAAAAGTCATTTTACTTGAGAATTTAATGCAAAATAAAAATATGTTTTCCCCGAAGCTTTATTTCAAATATTTAATATTTATAATCGTTGTGTCAATCTTATTGAGGGTGTAAAGGAAAAGTATTATGGGAGATTGAGTGTCGAAGTAAAATCCATTGGACATATTTAATGACGAGAAGTTGTACCCCGTTAGCCCGATAATAAAACGAAAATGATAATAAAATATTATTATTTTATTTAAAGAATTAAGTATTTATATATATATATATACAGGGGAAAGTTATTGTAGTGTAGTAGCTTAAAGTTGTTAAAATAAGAAGTGATCTTAACCATTGAATCTACTAATTAATATGTGATTTAATTAATAATAGATACATAAAATTAAATCTTATACATAAAAATTGATGTACAACCACAAAAAAACATGATACGCCATCATTTATAGCTGATACATATGATACATAATTTTGCTTCACAAAAGACTATTAATAGAAATATACATTTTTAGGCAATTGAATGATACACTATTACAATGTTACATATGACTTTAACAAATAATATGCTAAACTATGATAACAACTGAATAACAAGAAACTTGGATTACTAAAAATTGCGAACAATTGCTCGTACACGAACCAAACCTCAAACAAATGTACACCAAACCAACCAAATCATTAAGGAACCACAACTAATAAATAAATGTGACATTAGTCCACTTTTTATTCTTCTCACTTTAACAACTTTAAGCACCCTACACCATTTGTAACTAGATTCAATATATATCATATATTATATATATTTATATATATATTTTATATATATATATATATATATATATATATATATATATATTTTATTTTTTATATATTTATTTTATTGAATCTAGTTTAGAAATCTAGTTAAAATGGCGTAGGTGCTTAAAATCGTATTGACTACATAAATGTGGATTATTTATCTTCGGCTTTTGAGCTCTTGCTCATTCTTTTTTTGTTAGTTTTTCACAGAGTATTTTAGTTGATTGTATCGTTCAACGATTTGAGGTGTTTGAGCTTTATTGTATTGAAGTCGCACTTTGCCAAGTGTTTTGAGTCGTTTTTGCGTAATTACCAAACAACCATAATTTGAGGACGGTTTTGTAATGAGATACTTTATGTGATAACGAGTTTGGAATGATATAAATTGGAAATTGGATTTTTGGATGAAAATGAGGATTTTGCGTGAGTAAAGACGAACACATGTACAATAAGATGATTTTATACGAGTATTGATATAGTGAGTATATATTAGGTCGTTGCCGGGTACATTGTGCGCTTACTTAGAGATTGATTGTGTTCTTCCTTATTTAAGATTGTGTTGTTGCTTTTGATTGCTGATTGACGTGAGTTCTCGTAGCCTCACTTTTTACTGTTTTTCCGTTAAGGAAAAATGATACTCAAATATGTTTTGAAATGTTTTGAATTGATCTATGCGAAACGTGGTTTTGTTTTTGGGACAAGATATGTGCTTATGACTGCTATGTGAATATTATGTGATGCATGATTGTTTAGATCGTATGGGTACGCCTACCCAGTGTTGTGATATTATTGGATCGGATGGGTACACCTACCCAGTATTTGTGTTATTATTGGAGCGGATAGGTACGCCTACCCAAGTTTGTGTGAGGTCCTGCCCTATATTAGTGCTCCAGCTGATAGGCCCTTTAGGTGCGTAAGTGACATATGATGATTGACTAGCGGGGATGCTATGTCTTGGATTATTTGCATATATTCACTGTCATATAACACTCCTGTCCACAGTATAAATATTGGCACAACTTTTAGGTTTAAGGTCAAACCTACGAGCTCACCAACATTATTGTTGACGTTTTCGAGTATCATTTTCAGGTGTGTCAAATCAAAGGTATGTGAATGGTATTGGACGAGAAAAGATGTAACCCAAAGGGACTGGGTCAAGATGGTCATGATTATTGTATTTTGTCAAGTTCTTAACTTGTAAAGTTTCTGTAAACTCAAGTTTCATGAATGTTAAATATAAAGTGTATGATCTTGTATCTTGTGCGATGAATGGTATCGTCGCATCCCGTGTTTCCGCCATTGACAGGGTGTGACACAGGTTAACCATGATCTTCTAACTCATAATCCTCACCATTGATATAAAACCATATCATGAGGTATCCTTGTGGATCTATGAATGCGAGTAACATCATTCTAAGGTTTAACATTTTCATGTTTAGCCTAAGTATTATGACATTCGCTAGTGCATTTTAGAAGGTTTTTGTATCTTCTTCTTGAATTAATTCAAGACCTACAATACTTTCACTTGCTTTTAGTAAAGTGAGACTCCTACTCGCTTCTTGTATATTTGAGCCTATTCTCAAATATCTTAGCATGACGAGCAACATAAACTTTTTTCTCGAGTGGGTTGTAAAAATGGTATCCCATCGTTTCCTTTAGGTATCCACCAAAATACAGTTAATAGTTCTAGGCATTTGTCAATAATAATCTCCAATAGATTTTTTACCAAATTTAGAACTTCAATCAAGACACAATGAGTTTCATCTCATTTTATTACTAGAATGATGTCTTAATTAACCCTCTAGGTTGGAGTCTTATTGGTTATATCAACAACATACTCAAATATCTAACCTTGATCTTTTTAGGAGTTAAATAAGTTAAGGTAATCATACATCAAAACAATATCAATATAGTTTGATTACCCTTGTTGGACATACCATAAAATTGTGGTATTCCAATAAGATTGATCTTATACTTTTTGGCTTTTCCTATTATACCAACTTAAGTTAAAACATAATGGTATCAATAGTATTACTAAGCCAATTGCATCCTCTTATAAGTCTTTGATCAAGTCAACGACTTAATGTATATGACTAGCAAGTAAACATAAACATCCAATACATTACTATTTGTTATAAGTCTTTGACCAAGTCAATGACTTCATGTACATGTCTTAACACGAAGACATAACAATTATTAAACTAAAGTAAATCAATAGTAATTTCAAACTTCATGTTTATTATTTCCAAGAAAACATAATCATGTATCTTACATTTTTATCTTGACATATTCTTTTAATTGGGCTACATACATTAAATGTGTAGGAGGCCTAGTAGATAATAGCTTTCTTACTTTGCAGTCAAGAAACCATTAGTCATATTGTTCTAAGTTGTTCCTTGCACACAATAAAGATTTCTCCCACTTGTGCAGGGTATAACTTCTTTGCATAAAACAACACCACACTAGTTAGTTTGTTTGTAACGACAATATGTCAGTGTCAAGCTCATAGCTAGTGTATATAGAACTCCATCTATTAATAAGAAATCGTGCATAACTATCAAAGATAACATTAAAGAGAAGCGACATCTCAAAGGCAACAAGTTATCAAAGATAATATACGGTGATTCTTACTAAATAAAGATGTTTCACACTTGGAAAGTAATTTATTATTTCAAGCCACGCTGGAACTAAAGTAAGATGTCTATGAGGTAAATAACTCATAACTCCCACTGAATTTGACAACGTTACAAGTTTTTTCATTTATAAAATGCATTACTCCCACTGGATCTGACAACATTATGAGTGTTCCGTCACTAGTGAAAAGTAAGTAGCAATTTATGCATTTTTCCAATTTCTTGAGTATCTACTCATTATTGCTAATGTGCTTAGATATTCAAGGAAGTGTGTTCAAGTTTTAGCCATCTCAGCTATTTAATCAACTTGAAAAATTAGCATGCAATTTCGCCTTTATCCGCCCACTTTACCTCAAGGGTGTGTAGCGTCTCTTACTGTTTTAAGGAAATAGCTATAGACACGAGTTCTCTAGATATTGCCTTTTCTAGTATTGTGGTGATATTTCTGTCTTTCAATCAAACCTCATAAATATGTCTTGTTTACAACAAGATATTTTAATCTTGGAAGCTATAGACACAAGTTCTATAGTTATCCAAGTTTCTAATTATGATTCAAAGATTTCAAAACCAAATAAGATATTGAAGCAGTATTAAAAGAATAAGAAGTCCAATTAACTTAACATGTAAGTTTGGTATGAGTTTGATTAGAATTTAGGATAATTCTTTCATTCCCGTTATAACTTTTCCTTAAATAAAAGTATAGGAAATAGTCTTATTTTCCCAAGGAAAATAGACACGGTTCATCTTTCAACAAGTAAAGAATAAACCCTTGTTTACGGTATACGTTGAATTCATACGTTAAAAGAACTTGCAAAGTTCATTTTCAGTATTTTCATAATACATCCGTAAAAAATTAACTACCCATGTTTATTATAAATAAACAATTAATTTTAACAAGGGTCTAAGATCCAAATTGACGTTCTACCATTAATGCAGTTGATCTACTAGAAATGGTAAACTCAAAAGGTAATCCGCGAGAGATAATTGCCAACATATGCAAATCTTAGCTTTTATAGGGGCATAAGGCATTGTAATCCAAAATTACAATGTCAAGTAGCATGTTTAACCCCATCTTATGCCTCGGGTCGAAGTTCTGAACAACCTCCAATACAAAATTATTAAATATACAGTCTCAGGTCTGACCATACAATTATTGTATTACCTTGTTTTGCAATTCACCTAAAACTGTCTTAGAGTAAAAAACAGACTCAAGTGATTTCATACTTGGATGAAAAATGACTTAATTTTAGGGTATATATTTAATAAATCAAGTGTTGCCAAAATTGTGTATAACGAAGCATGCATACAACCTTATAACACTAGTAATTTTTTAAAACATTTCCATTTTCATTTTAAAACCTTCTATAAATAGAAATTCCATAATTTTATAAACCACACGCTATTTATAAAATTATGGTTACCATGTTTTCAACATTTCTAAGTATAGGTAAACTTACTACGGATAAGGTTAATTCCCTAAGGGAAATAATCAAACCCTAGTAACGATTACGACATGCTTTAAATATTGTTAAAACGTTTATGTAAAATTATTTATTCTTGCATTGTTCCATCGCGGGTTCCCTTGCGGAAGCCACTAAACCCATGCGTTATAGAATGTTGCAAGAAATAACAAGTTTACTTATATAGCCCATGATTTAGCAAAGTGTACATATCAATATATATACAATAAGCATCTTAATCGAGTGCTTTTAGTCCATATTAATTTTTGAAAATCATTTTTGCATAAATATATATAAAAACGCCACATATATATAAACTAGCAAAACCAATTCAAACAATTAATCATACTAAACACAATCAAAGCACGTAATTAAACAAGAATTCAACAAAAGTCATCCCAAATTTTGCAATTAAACAATTAATTCACATAGCAAATATTTCATGCATACCAAATATACAAGCATGCATAAATATATTACGCTTATTAACCATGGTTTACATGCACATAACTCATGGTTGACAATTTATAAACAATAAATAAGCAACAATATATCATTTAAACGCAAATTATAAGCCACGCAACATAATAAGCGAATAAAATAAAGTAAAAATATTAACCATATTTTAATTTCCAGATTTTATGTGATATTTAGGACAAAAATATTTCACTAAATAATTTCCTAAATTAGATTTCACATAAAAGGCAAGAAATATTCAAAAATATGCGTTTTTATTTTAGTCGGATCTTCCAAAAATATTTACCATATTTTATGCGTATTTTAGATATTTTACCATTTTTTATTTAATTATAAAGCTATATGATTTGGCTCGTGATGCCACTATTGGAAATGGTTATCTAATAACCCTAATATTACACATAATATTCTACGAGCTACGCAGCGGAATTAAACACATATAGCAACTATAAATAACATAAAACATAAACCGAAAAACGTACCTCTAGCAACCAAGCTAGTGAAGAAACGAGAGCTTCTTGAGAATACGCATGTGTATTAAACCATGCGAAACCGAAACCTTTCGAGTTGCTAAAATAAACAACATCTACGTGTATCCACACTACATGTTAACCAATATCACCTGAATGCTAGTTCCACGAACCAACGCTCAAGAATACTATATGTGTTAGGAATCGATTAAGCTCGAGTTTATTTAGAACTCATCTAGGATTAATAAAATAACAAAGTATTGATATGCATAATTGAAAATAAATAAGAACAATGTTATTTTCAACAAGGTTTTATATTCATACATTTATACACCAAGCCCTAATTCTATTTGATCAATATAGAACGGTTACCTACCTGTAACAGGGATCAAGAAAACCTTGATTACCTTGAGGCTAAACCAAACCAACTAGACGTCAACATTGTACCAGGCACACCTAAAACTATGTCTAGAGATCTCTTTATATATATAGTCTATAAGACTTACAAAAGAATCTTAATTGTATTAGGAAACTAAATCTTTCTAATCTTTATCTTCATATATTTGACCAAATCTTTTAAGGATGTCTTTTAAAATCATCTATCTTTTGTAGAATTCCATATTGTCAATTAAGATCCTTGTTGTTTCATTCTTTCGTTATTTTGTATCATTGTTTTTGTATCATCAAATCAATAAATCCTAACAATCTTCCCCTATTTGATGATGACAAAACAGACAGTAAACTGATTTCAAGATGATCCATAGTAGCAATCTTCACCTTAAGCACATGAACATCTTCAAATCTGATCTTCCATGAATGAAACAAACTTCCCCTTAACTTATGATTTCATTTGAACTTGTTGAAACTTCTTCAACACAATGAAGTCTTCAACTCTTGTTCCATGCCATGCCACCACACTTAATAAGTTGCAAATCATATCATATCATCTATGTGACATCTTCCCCTTTTTGTCATAATCCAATAGGGGACTGTGAACTTATGCAACTTTTATCTTTACAACTACAAACCATATATCAAACTTCTAATCCAAGCTTTCCAATGTCTCAAATTACCCTCCATGATGCATAATAAGATAAATGAATTTAAGCAGCAGAAACTTAAACTAATAGTAGTAATAATGACTTAGCAGTAGTAAGAATTAAAACTTTCCCCTCAAGTAGTGCATGTAACATATTCAAATGGTTAAACACTTTATCATATTCTTCCCCTGAAACCAATATGTTAACCATCTCTTGACCAAAAGTAATAGAATCAACCATAAGAACTGTACGAAGAACTAACCAACAGTAGTAATGAATACCATGTAGTACCATTCATGATGAGCAACACTAAAAATGACTAACAGTAGTAATCGATACCAAGCAGTAGTAACAATGAAGAGAAGCACTAATGGTTGAGTAGTAGTAACAATACACTAGCAGTATTAACTACTAACTACCAGTATTAACTTTTGTCAAGCAGTAGTAAAAATACACTAGCAGTATTAACTTTTGTCAAGCAGTATTAACTTAGTGCAGAAGTCTTAACTTAGGCTAGCAACACTAACTTTAACAAATAGTATTGCTTTTGTCGAGCAACACTAATGAAGTAGAAGTAGTAGTAAAAACATAGAAGCAGTATTAACCAAGTAAGAGCAGCATTAACCATGCATAAGCAGTACTAACTTCTATGAAGCAGCATTAACTTTGTTCGAGTAGTATTAACTGTTGTAGAGCAGTAGTAACCATGTATGAAGCATTAGTAACTTCCAATCAGTATTAACATGATAACCACTTCAATAAACTTTCCACAAGAACCTGAACTCGAAATCTTAGCTTCAACTTTTATATCACCTTTACTGTGATTACACTTCGTATTCATTATTAACTTTTGAGGATTTTAGAAATTAGGGTTTCTAAAAAAATGATTTAAGAATTTAAACCTTAATTTTCACAAACATCTTTATCCTCTTCATTCCTTAATACCTTCTCTTTAATACTCAAGTGTTCAAAGAAAAACTTCCAATAACAATAACAAGAACACTATTAAAAACAATGATGAAAGAGAAGTAAAACCATACCAACTTCAACTTTTTTGCAGCAGATTTCAAAAATTTATATATTTCAATTAAAAGCTCAGATTGAAGATCCCTCAAGTATGAATATGCCTTTATGAGTAAAGAACCTTCAATAAAAATTTCGTTAAGATCCAACGGTTAATGAATGAGATATCCTCTTTTTACCACAGTTGTGCAGAAAGTGACAAAAATAGAAACCAAAATCGAATTTTTTAGGTTTCTTTGAATACAAAATCTTCTTTCTTCGATTGTAAAACCTTGTAGATCCTAGATAATGAGCCACTTGGCTCTGATACCACTTGTTAGGAATCGATTAAGCTTGAGTTTGTTTAGAACTCATCTAGGATTAATAAAATAAAAAAGTATTGATATGCACATTGGAAAATAAATAAGAACAATGTTACTTTCAACAAGGTAATATATTCATACATTTATACACCAAGCCCCAATTCTATTTGATTAATATAGAACGGTTACCTACCTGTAACAGGGATCAAGAAAACTTTGATTACCTTGAGGCTAAACCAAACCAACTAGACGTCTACATTATACCAGGCACACCTAAAACTATGTCTCGGGATCTCTTTATATATAGAGTCCATAAGACTTACAAAGGAATCTTAATTGTATTAGGAAACTAAAACTTCCTAATCTTTATCTTCATATCATTGACCAAATCTTTTAAGGATATCATTTAGAATCCTTCATCTTTTATAGAATTCCATATCGTCAATTTAGATCCTTGTTGTTTCATTCTTTTGTTCTTTTGTATCATTGTTTTTGTATCATCAAATCATTAAATCCCAACAATATGTAGTCAAACTCAAAACTCCTTTCCCATAGGGGAGTTTGTTTCATCAACCACCAAAGAGAAGAGAGAAGAAGGGATGAGAATAATGAGCTAGGGGGTCCTCTATTTATACAAGATATAGAGCCCTCAAGTTTACCCATCCCACCGATGTGGGATAATATGGTTTTCTCTTCTCTTTTAGCCTAGGCCGGTCGAATTAACACCAAACACACCCTTGGTGTTGACGTTTTGACTTTACTAATATTTATGTATAATTACATCTAATTACACATTAATTAAAAAGCCTTATAGTTAATTATTCGTAAATGAAGTAATTAAAGACCGTTGGTATTCTATTGTTGGATTATTAATATACACAATAAATATACACTTATATACACTAATCGAGTATTAATACATATATAATAAATATACACTTATATTATTATATATATACCAATCGAGTGATATCTAAGTGTATACATGTGTGACCCCCGTAGGATTACGTATTCCCAACCGTATAAGTATCCATATGACATGAGCATATCCCAACAGTAATTTACTCTGGTACTTGGAATAACTTGACAAGTTTATTGATGAAAGAGTACTTACATACGGAGAATTACGGATGAAAGAAAGAGAAGTTAAAGCAATAAAAGTTATTGAAAAATGGCTGAAAGAAAGAGAGATACAGCAACAAGAGAGTTTGGTCACTGAGGGTACAACATTGGATGCTAGTTTGGTCACTAAGGGTATAACATTGGATGCTAGTTTGGTTGCTAAGCAAAGTACACTTGAATCCACTACATCATTAGAACAACAGAATAACAGCAACAGTTCAAAGAATGAATACAACAGATCAAGGAATGCAAATAGAATTTATGACAATGAAAGCAGCAGTTTAGGAGATAACGCAATAGATGCTGAAAAGACACTTCTTGATACAGTTGCTTCTGACATTGAGTATGCTGATATCGGACCTTCATATGATAGTGACAGAGTGTTTGAGGTACATCATGATACATTTGAAAATGTGTTTACTCATGGGATACAAACTTATGAACAACATGAATCTATTCCTGACACATATGTGGTGAATGAGACTAATAATATTATTTTTGATATACCAAATATGGATCCGGATAGAAGTAAGGAAGAACATGATTATGTAGATTATGAGAAACAACGTGCTTTATTTCCTTCATTGATCAATAACCTCAAATGTGATGCTGAAAAATGTACTAAGGTTAATCGTGAAGTTTAAGAAGCGAATGCCTTATTGATAAAAGAGCTTGAGAGATCTAAGAAAGAAGAAAAACATTTTGCAAAAGATAAGACAATTAAATCTTAATACTGCAAAAAGATTAAGCTTTTAAATGACGAAATTTCAAACCTTAAATCTCAAGCTTGTAAAAATGATAAGACAGTCGCAAGAGAAAATAGAAAGTATGATGAGTATGTCCAACCGCTTTTAAAAAGGAAAAAATTAACTTGAAAAGAAAAATCTAGAGTTTTTGAAACAAATAAATGATCTTGATAATAAACTTCAAAAAATGAGACAGACTGCTCAGACTCTTCACATATTGCTTCCCAAAGAAGATAGTGTTCATACGGGAAAACAAGGCCTTGGCTTTGAGAACAAAAATAATGTTGAAAACCTTTTTGTCCTGAACAAAGCCAAGGAGTTAGCACCAAGTTTGTATAACATTGATGAAATGGGAAAGGAATTTCTTTCTGATCATAAGATCATTTCTGGAGAAGAATTAAAATGTGAAGCTGACAAACGTTTAAAAGAAAAACAAAGAAAATCTCCGCTCTCATATCATGACTTTGTATATGGTGAGACTTAATTCGACGAACCAACAAAATTTCCTTTGAAATGAAGAGATGTTAAGTTGAAAAAACATTTGGAACAAGCTCAAATAAGTAATTATGATCCAAAACTTAGGAAAAGTCTTCCAATGAAATACTTTTGTTATGTCAAGCAGGAAATGATTAAATTTGAAAAAGAAACTGTTTCAGAGCAAAACCCTCCTCGAGAGGAAGTTTTCATTAATTTAAGTTTTGAAGAAAATGTCAAAAGGATAACTAAAAATCGATTGTATGACGAATTTGAACCTTTAGTTAAAGACGTCAATCTTTAACTAAACCGCTTTAAAAAGGGTATTGTCAAAGAAATAAAGGATGATTTAAAGTACGTCACATCTCTTGAAGACGAGTTTGATGAAAAGTGTATAATTTTGGACATTCAGACAGAATTTTTCAAAACCCAGTTTGAGTCAGTCATTTCAAAGTCACATAGCCATATGTATGAGAATTAGATGTTCGAACAAAATTCTTTTTTGGATAGTGAAAATATTTGTCTCAAAAATACCATTGGAAACATGTTGTATTTCGCTTGAACTTTCATATCAACACAACTCTTCAACATCCATGCAAAATGGTCATGTTTTAAGTAAAAAGAGTGATGAACCTAAAATCAAGTTTGACACCGACGATCTTGAAACCTTAAACATCGAGTTGGAATACAATGTCGCTTAATTACTAAAAGAAAATGAACACTTGAAAAAGATTTACCAAAACCTGTTTGATTCAATCAAACGTTCACGAGTTCAGACAAAAAGTTCAAACATTTCTCAAAACAAAGCAGAAAATTTAAAGTCTTAGTTGTCTGAATTTGTGGATAAAAAGTTTGATAAAGTTTTTCAAAAGATTAAATCAATGAAACAGAAAAAGTTTGATTCACAAATCACGAGAGTTTTTCTTCCAAACCCTTTGTACGATTCTGACACTTTTGAATCTAAAACAGGGGAGAAAAAGTTTTTTTTTGAAAATGAAACATCATGTTTTGAAACAAAGATTATGGAGCTTGAAATGACTTTAGCTCAACAAACAAACAATTTTGAGGATGCAAAAATCAATTTTTCAAAGAAAACAACCAAGTTTGAAACTTATTTTGAAAAATTTGTGTCGAGATCAATAATTACACAATAATAAGCAAATAAGAAATAAGAAGAATCTAGAGAAAAAAGCTAGAGAGTAAAACAAGGAGGATGGATTATCATTATGAGAAGAGAAAAATGACAACCAACCATCCCTAACATGCTAAGGAGGGGTTTATATAGGCCTTGAGACGCCTAGTTATTTTCCATGGGTCGGGCTCGGGATTACATGGGCTTTAGCCTAAAACACATGCAATATTAGATTGAATAACAAGCCTGATACCCGTTCTAGCCTATTACAACATACATAATATAATGATCGAGACTTCCTAATTGAATGACCGAGACTTCCTTCTTCAAATCAATATTTTGAGGCTAACAATCTCCCTCGAAGTGAGGTCATTGAGATTTAAACTCTAAGATTGTATTGACTTTAAGCTCTTGTAGTCTTGGTCTTGGGCTTGGTCGATATCTTTGTTGTAGGCTTGTTCCTTCATGCTGTGTGATCTTTGATCTTGAGCCTTGTCTTTTGACTTAGACTTTAATTCTAAGATCTTTAAATCTTTCTCCTTGAGATCTTTGCCATCTTGCGATCTTTTGTCTTGATCAACATACTCATACTTTGACATTACTTGAAGACTAACAATCTCCCTCAAAATAGATCTTTAACTTGATCTGCTTGCAATCATATACTTGATGTTCTTTGAGGAATGTCTTATTTATCAGAGCTTGCGGAAGTGTATCTTGAATGTTCAGAGCTTTCTTTAAGACTTCATTGATGCCTTGAACATGTCTTTAAGCTTAGAGTATGAGCATGTGGTAATAAAAATGATGGTGCTGGATGAGGTAGTTACTCCATTGTCTTAACCTGCATCTAAAGGGTTAGCAATAAATAACAAATATGGACGAATCATGTCTTTTTCATTCGTCGATGTCGGTAACATTAACCTCTGGTTTTGTGAGGACCGTTTTACAGTATAAATATTGTATTTGTGATCAGGTAGATTCAAGAGAATCTCATTGACAGGGTTCCCAATTCAAAGTGTTAGATCCTCTAACGCGTATGCATTAGATTCACCGTACTTGCTAGTTCTCATTACCGAAACGTCTCAAAGAAGACAACACAATAAGAGTGAATCAGTTAGTTACTATCTTACTGATTGAATTGTCAATTCATTTACTAGACCAAAAATGGTATCCAGCTGACACAAGCTTGATTCATATAGAATCTCGCAAGTCACCTACCGCAGTGCTATTTGATGTTGACACTGGAAGAATTTCCATTTGTCACTGTGAAATACTAAGGAGTATCACTTTGAATGTTCTGGCAAGATCACAAGAATATTGCGTAGGACTCTTTGTTATCACTTGTTTCCTTATTGGTGAACAGCAAGTGTTTTACATGAATTTTGTCCTAATGAGATTTATAGATTTGATCTCTTTTGTCTCTAGACTCGATTTGTGCACTTTGGTTTTAGTAATCAGAGGCTGGAGATGACTGCCACATTTTCAATATCAACAATCTCAGAGTGAGATGCCAATAGACAACGTGTGTATCTCTGTGACAAATAAGACAAGTATCTTTTGAGAGAAACTTGAATAGCTGGGAAGGATTATGCATTGCATCACTGGGTCCACGACGACTTTCTTCAATACCAGACATCATCTTTGTGATTTTGACAGATTATGTATTGACTCGGTTTTAGCCTAAAGTTATGTGGAGTGTTTCTTTCTTTTCACCATTTATCCATATATTTTGTTTTCATTCTTTAAGCCCTTCAATGTTAACCAACACGTCCTTACTAACATCTTGTTGTGATTGTTCCAGTGTTAGCTCATGCCTTAGTCAACATTATTCCCTTTTCTTATTCGTCTCCAAATCATATCTAAGGACTGCTATTTCTAACTATGAAATGTCCTTGGGTAGATCCTTCCGGTTCTGGTTGGATCATAGGACTATAGCTAACCCTAACCACCTTATGACTTCAGAATCTTCGTGAGTTAATTGGTTATTGGGTTTAAGATCGTAACCATAAACCTTATTTCGAAAGATATTTCCAATCATTTTCAAATGGTTTTATATTTTAGAAAAACTCCCTCTACACACGTGCATCGATATTTGAAATTGTTTCGCACATGTGGGAAAGAGTTAATAATCTGCACTTAAACTTTTGAGTTTTCTAGATCACATTTTAATCATATTTTCTTCCCCTATGGAAATTACTAATCTCTTAGTATTCTCATACCAATTGATTAAAATTTGAGACATGAAAAAGTTTCATGGGGAGAAAAATGTTAACACATATGTTGCATGAATTATTGGAACTTTTCTCTTTGGCTCCCCTTAATTTAACATACAACACCACATATAAGACATTTGAAAAATATGGTTTTTGACATTGTAAATTCCATGTGAAATCAAGATGGAGCCACTTTTATATATATTAACAAAATGTGCATTTAAATATTTTTGACATTTAACATCTTTCATTTGTTTAAACATTTTGAAATGTTTTAGACACACAAAATAGACTTGTAAGAATGTGTCTAAAAGCATTAAAATTAAAGGCTCCCCCTAAAAACTTGATCCACTTATAAAAAATGATTTGACTTTTGAAAATTTCATGAGAAGGGAGTGTTGAACACACAATTTTAAAAGATTTTGAAAAACCTTTTGAGAAATTCTTGAAAAACTGTGTTTAACTATTTTGAAAATCAACGTTACTTGAGATCTAAAGACTTTGAATGTCTTTGAATTAACGTTATATGTCAGCTCAAGTCTGAGAAGTTTTTATCTTCTCGTTGTGAGGATAAATGTACATAAGTGCACACTTTCCTTTATTTGAAGAACGAGTCCTAAGCTGATATTTACTTAGAAGTCGTGTGTCTTGAGCAAGAAGATTTTTCAAAAGATGCTCAGGACGAAGAAGATTTCTCTTCTTTTTAAGATAAAGCGCACTGAAGCGGACACTTTACTTTACTTTAAAACCGAGTTGTGTACTGATGTGTACACATGTCATTTTGATGAGAAAAAATTTGAAAGATTTTGAAAAACCTTTTGAAGAATTTTGAATAAATTTTGCTCGAAAATTAGAAGATTTCTCTTCTTTTCTTAAAATATGTACACAGACACGTACACTTTCTTTTCTTTGAAACGCGAATTTCGTACATAAGTATATGAAAGCCATCGAGAAAATTAGAAATGACATGTTTTAAAATGTTTAAACTCTTGCTCGAACTTCATTCACATACCCGTGTCAATGTTTATTGACATTTCTAGGTACGTAAATGTTATCGAAGCCAAGAGACATGTCGAGAAGATTCTTTTTTGTATTATTTGAATTTTTTGATTTTATATTTTGTTTTTGAAATTTTCTATTTTTTATTTCTTTTTGAAATTTTCAATTTTTGTAATTTTTTCAAATATTTCCTAAAATAATTAAAAATGAAATGTTTATACACAGAATATGATGATAAAATATTTACATTAGATGAACGTTTTGAAGAAATGGGTTTAGAAGCTGTTGAGGTACCTCAGTCAATGTCTTGTTGTCATATGAGGGTCCGACAACAACATTCTAATTGTCAGAAACAACCTTATCAACCTGTGCTCTTTTAGAATCTATAACATGTTCTGAACTAATGCTTCCATCCTGCTGTTCTGTTGATGTATTGTCATATGTGCTTGCTTCAGAGTCTAAACAAGCATTCAATGCTATACCCTCATTGACCATTCTCTCTTGCGTTTGCGTCTTGCTTTCATTCAGCCATTGTTCAATATCCTTTATTGCATGAACATGT
>BQNB010114299.1:0-21777 GCA_026074375.1 Tanacetum coccineum
CTACTTGTCATCAAGTAGCCTTTAGAAGTTTATGAAAATGTATCCCTAAGGATTTTTTGGTTAAGCATTTATTTGATCTATTACAAGTACACAACCAAACACCTCACGAAATAGGAAGATGAAAATACTTAAATCACTCAACTAATCTATGTGATAACATGTAACTAATTCGCTCAATTGCTCGGTCGTGACGAGTATTCTATCATAGGGTTGGCAAGGATACACATCTCCACCACTAGAGCTAAGGAGTAACAAGTTTATAAAGGTAAAATGGGTTTTTATTATAAGGCATAGGTTAGATCATTCTACAATCTTTCACCAAAATTACCACACCAACAAGGCAGCTGAAGCACACATACATGGACGTAACGACAGAATAGACATGTGTGTTCGATCACATCCTCATTCGAGTTTAACCAAGGGTTAGGATGAAGAATGATATAGGGTAGGGATCTTTTAACTTTCACCAATAGTAATAAACCAACAAGGCAGCTGAATCATGCATATATGGCCGTAACGACGGAATAGACATGCATGGTTGATCACACCCTCATTCGCGTAAAACCCATGGTTAATGATTATGAAAGGGAAATAATTTGTTGTTAAATAAAAATTACGAAATAAATAGACTAGGTCCAAGATATAAGTTGCTAGACAGTTTTTCCCGACCGTTACCATGAAAAAGACACAACTATTTACACACGTCTTGATCATAGATCAAAAACAACAACCAAAGTTGCCGTTCCCGTAACAGTCAACTTCTCAATCATCCCATACTTTACATACTTTTACAAGGCAAGTGGCGATATCTACCACTTTATACAAAACTTTACATCATTGACTTATAGACGTATCAACGAATAATCGATCCTTCATATAATTCCTTCGGTTTAAGATTTTACGAAACGATTATATCCAAACTTTCCTCTTCTATTTTTTGTTGCGATTTTTCTAATTTTTTTTTCATATACTAACTATGAAACTCGGTGTAATTTCACCATCTTCACGATCATAATAACTCCTGATAATTCCTTCGATAATTCTTCATTCTTCGGACGTACCAATAATTGGTAGTAAAAATACATGAGTTTTGACTACTTTATACATTCCCATTTGCAATGTGCAAATTTCTTCCCAACCGTACCAAAGATATAGACACATTGATCAAACTCGGGAAATACATACTCTTACACCTTTAACGCAACTAGCAAACGATAAATGGACTTAATCTAACAGGTAGGTAAGTTTAAGGTGTAACGAAAACAAACAGTTAGTGATATTCTAAAGGATTAGCTCTATTGTGTTTTTACGGGGTATCTACTCTTAAGATAAGAGTAAACAAAGGGTTTATACGGGGATTTAACTAACCAGTATAGTTAGTTAATAAAACAACATATAAAGGCTTTTTGGGTGTAATCTTAGAAATTTACCAATTTAAACAAGTTACTCCATCTAAATCCATAGTACTCATTATTGTGGTCTCAAATAGATATACCAAGCCAAGTTCTAAAGTCCACAACATCACCGACACACTCATATTTTTGTAGAATTTGGGTAAACATTTCGAAACGGATAAGGTTAAATCCTCATAATATCTAATAAAGGTTATTGTGTGCGGGTTATGTAACAAGTAATTTCACAAAAGTATGCTTGAAATTTTTTTAAATTTAAGAATAGTTTAAGCATTTTATGTGAAAAATAGGACAAGTATACATTTCTAGATTTTCCACCCCCACTTGAATTATACAACGTCTCGTTGTTATAGATAAAACATTAAAAACGGGAATTTAAAAGAATTAGAATGAGAAACTCCCTTGATATTTTGCTCGGTAGATTCTCCAAGTTGAGTTTATGAGCAAGGATGTGTGTTGAACAGCCGTCTTGAGATTTAAAGACTCTAACACTTCTAGATTTCCAGATTGTAGATAATTCACCAACATTGTCGATTTCATTTCACCGAGGTCCTTGTGCAAAAAATATTAGAAAAACAGCCAAAATCCTATCTGAGGGTAATCTACGGTCATCTTAAATAAGCTAAATAAACTATACATGAAACCAATACGCCGTATCCATAAACTGGAATACGCCGTATCGAGAAACCTATAAAAAGTACCTAATTATGGGTCAGTCTGTTGAATACGCCAGATCATGTGCATGAATACGCCGTATTGATAGAACTGACAATAATGTTTAAAGTGCATACAAATAAAGGACTGATAACGTCCAGACATTCAATACGCCGTGTGGTATGGAGCGGATACGCCGTATTGATGTCTGGGAAGACGGACTCGATAAAAATTGAAATTACAAGCCGGGTTGTCTCCCGGTAAGCACTTTTGTTTACAACAAATTCTTTAAGTTAAAATTGTCTTCAGATTCCACACACTTGTTTCAACTCTTTCTTCTCAATTTCGCTCTTAATTTCGATAGGGTGCTAGGTTCTGTAATCTATCAATGAGTTATTATGATGCACTTACTGCCAGTCTTGCTTCTATCATACACAAACAAATCAAACCATCATATCAAAATATATGCAAAAAAAGGTACCCTGTTTCAAAGTTAAATACATCATGATAATAATAATAAATGTACAGATAAAAGTAAAAAGATAAGGAGATAAAGGGATCATGGATCATGCTGGTTGGAGAGCTGCGGAGGTGCTGGCTCACAGTCCTCTGCTAATGCTGCGACTTGTTATCTACCGGTGAATCCATAATATCTCGTGTAAGTTACACCGACCTTGTCCATCATCCGTGAGAGGCTAGTAACAGTCCATGTAGTGAACTTGGAGAAGTCGCGAGCCATGCTATCCAGCACCTCTCTCTAACACTGAAGTACCTTACGCATACCATATACCATCCTCTCTAATCGGGCCAATCTCTCAGCCTGAGTCCTAGGTTTGGTGGTGCACAACCTAAGGCATCTACTCATCCTCATCACCACCTCCTAGTGCCACTAGAGCCTCCTCAGCAACTCCTCCTGCATCACCTTCCTGTCTAGCAGGTCCTGCGGGTACCTAGGCCTAAGTGTCTCCGAGCTTAACACAGATCTGCTGTCAACCAAGCTTTGTTATATCAATAATGGGTAGTGCAGGGGCAGTAACTGTCAATCCCTGAAGCCTCTTCTCGGCCAAGAGTCTATAATGCTCAGCTAATCGTGCTACAAACTATTCACCCGAGATAAAAGCCCCGCTCTTCCTCCCAACAGCATACCTCCTCAGATATTATGCCAATAAGTAAGAGATGTTAACTGATCTAACATCCATCCCTCTCAAATAAAACAAGTCGGTCACGGTCACCTTCTCAGACGCATGACTCCTACCAGATATACTATGTGCCATCATCCTATGGCAAAGCCTCAACACCAAATCTCTAATCAAAGTATAGGAAAGGGGAGGTCCCAAGAAATCTTCATCAGTAGAAATATCCCTCTAATAATCACGCAGATTCCCTTTCCTAGGGATTATCCTCTCACTCTCACTCCACTACCTAGCAAAACCGAGGGACTCCATCTCCTCCCCTGAATTTAATCTAAGAGATAAGATGAACTCCATCCAACTCATACGTCTCCTGGCTCTTCCTAACTAAACTTGTTAGTGTCAGGAGTATCCAAACAAGCAACACTCTCCCAAATCTAACTGGGGGTGCTAAGGAACTCTTGAATTAGCTCCATAAACCAGTGGCTCCCCTAGTCCTGAATACTCTACCGTATGTTCTGACTATATATATCTTGTGTTGTTGATCTTGAAGTAACATGCCCCAGATCCTTATTCCGCTGCGACCCATTTTGGGGGTGTTACAGTAATCCTAAAATTTACCAATTTAAACAAGTTACTCCATCTAAATCCATAGTACTTATCACTGCGGTCTCAAATAGATATACCAAGCTAATATCTAAAGTCTATAACATCACCGGTACACTCATATTTTGTGGAATTTGGGTAAAGATTTGGAAACGGATAGGTTAAATCCTCAGAATATCTAACAAGGGTTATTGTGTGCGGGTTATGTATCAAATAATTTCACAAAAGTATGCTTGAATTTTTTTTAAATTTGAGCATAATTTAAGCATTTTGGTGTGAAAAATTAGGACAAGTAAACATTCTAATTCCATCCCCCCACTTGAATTATACAACGTCCTCGTTGTATAGATAAAACATTAAATACGGGAATTAAAAAGAATTAGAATGAGAAACTCCCCTGATATTTTGCTCGGTAGATTCTCCATGTAGATTTATTGAGCAAGAATTCATGTTGAACAGTCGTCTTGAGTTTTCAAGACTCCAACTCTTCAAGATTTCTAGATTTGTAAATTCTCCACCAACATTCGTTGATTTTCTTTCACGAGGTCCTGTATAAAATATAGGAAAACAAGTGCAATTTCTTTCTCTGTGTATTAGTTGGTTAGACTCGAGATAAAAACCTAAAACTGTATAGGAAGTCGATACGCTGTATCCATTCTCCAGGATACGTCGTATTGATACCTGTATACGATGTATTCATTTAATGAATACGTCGTACAGACTGTGCTGAAAATAAAAACTGGATAACGTCCAGATAGTCAATACGCCGTATCCATGGGGTTTGGATACGCCGTATAGACAGTCTAGGAAGACAGACTCAATAAAAGATTAAAAATACATTTCGGGTTGTCTCCCGGCAAGCACTTTTGTTTACAGAAAAGTTTTTAAGTTAGACTTGCCCTAATTTAATCCCATCCTTATAAAACAATTTGGGGTCGAACGGGATGCCAAATGGCACATACAAATTCTTGATTAGGAAAATAAATGATATCCCTTTGTTAAGATGATTCCAAGTCATGATATTAAAATTTAGTTCCTTGATAAAAGTTACAGTTTTAAAATTTTTATTAGATGTATCAGGACTTGTTTTCAAAAGGTTATTCGACCCATGTGCATAGGCACCAACATCGGTATTTATTACATTAGGTAACGGTTTGACAGATAAATCCCTCGAAGAGTGTTCAATATCTACTTTATCATCATTATTGTCCTTATCTGATTTTGAATCATTGGGATAAATTACGTTAAAAGGAAATAGATCATTAAAGTTTAAAATGTTTTGTTCCTCTTCATCACATTCGAACAATGATGTTTCATCTTTCAAATAAAATGCATCGATAGTGGAGGACTTATAGTAGGTTCAGTTAATAAATCTGATTTAGACGTTAGAGCATCATTGTAAACAATGGCTGGAAATTCGTTCTCAAATTCTCTAAAGAAGTCTAAATCATCAAAATAACTGACCGTAGGTTTGGGTGACGGAAACGAAGGCATATTGACTTTTTCATTATCTTTTTACGAATCCGTTTTCAAATCATTGGCAGAAATTATTTTATAAGAAAACGAGTTTTTGTCAAAAATTACCGTGTAATCTTCATCGTCAGATTCGTCAAACGATATTCTAAAGTCAATTTTATTGTCGTTAAGAGAACTTACCGTAGGCTCACACGAGAGTGTTGCTTCAGATGTTAATGTGTCGTTAAAGACTATAGCTGGGAATTCAGTTTCAACGGATCTGAGGTCGTGAACGTCTTCATTATCCCAAATCTTACCATACGTAGCAGTTCCTCAGTTAAACACCTTACCACGTTTTTGAGTCTATTCTTCCTCGAGCCTGATGTATTCTTCCATAGTAATGTTTGGATCGTCCATCCTGAACTAAACTTACTAGAAAAACTGTTAAATAATCAATACGTCGTATTCAGTGAACTGAATACGCCGTATCACACAAACAGAATAAGCAAACAAGCAGGAATATAAACTACTCTAAACTACACTATTTCTAAGGGTTAGATCTAATCTAAAAACCAAAATATTAGATAAAAATCAAGATTCAATTTCATTCCTCGGCAGCGGCGCCAAAAACTTGATGTATCGTTGTGTGGTGTTTATTTATAATAGTTCAAGTTTTAAATTTATATTTTGCCGACTTAACCAAAAACAACACTTTAACGGGCAGTGTACCCGGTCAGTGGTAGATTCGTAGTAAGTAGGGTGTCAAACACTTGAAGCGAGGTTAAATCTCTCAATTTATTTATATTTTGGTTTTCCTAATCTATGTTAATTCTAATCTAAGTCAAACCTATGCTAATCCTATGTTAGTACTAATCCTAATTCTAACAGGTAAAGAGGGGTTTTCAGCCTGAGAGACTGGCACGGGTTTGGTTGGTGACTACAATCAATTCAAGACACTTTAACCTACACAAGCACATTAACAGAAGATAAAAGAGCGGTCGAGCCTTATGATAGAAAACTGTATTAGCCATCATTAAGCCGATTAGAAGGTTGGTTTGTTTATTTAGTGCAATGATTACTTATCTCGAAGAGGCATATCATTCTTAGACTTAGGCGGGACTTCGTCCTAATACCTAGACACATTAATTATGTCACAATTAAAGCATCCGCATAAAGCATCCTTTATTTGCTGATTATAATCTATTCACCTGCTAGTCAACTTGTTCAATAAACGAAAGGCAATATCTGATAACTAGTTAAGCCAGAAGCGTATCTTTAACACGAATTTAGCAGGACAATATTTGTGATCCTATGATTCTAGATGTATAAATTACTATATGGAGAGCTATCCCGGCATCTATATTACTTTGTCCGTATCACTAGATCCAGTTGAATGATAGGTCGCTTATTAAAGAACATAAACAAGCATACGACAATAAATTAAGAAATCGAGATATAAAAAACACCAAACATTCAGATCTTTATAATAATGGCTAATACCCGAAGGTATTAGCGTTCAAACATCATAATTAATACAAGAGTAATGGCTTAGCCAAGGTAAACTAACTGAGTTAACGAATGATACCAAAAACCGAACGATTACAAAAGCATAAGAAATTATACGTTGTCTCCTATGGATTAGAATGCGTTGCAAGACCTCTTCTGCTCTTTTTCTCCTCTGAAAATCAACTTTTGTGGTTTAGTTATCGAGAATATGATTTAGCATACTTAAAACTCGTTTTTGAGTTTTGTATTTATAGGGTCTGGAGTCGGTGTCGATACGACGTATCCAAGGTGTTGGATACGGCGTATTGGAGTTTCTTGGAGTAGGGACCACGTTTGATATCTTCCAGAATATTTTATTCTCATATAGCTTGAATATAGCGTATTGCCTTTCCTGGATACGACGTATTGGTCTTGTGTCCTTCGTGGTCTTTGGTGAGTGCATGCACGGATACGCCGTATCTTCTTTGATAGATACGGCGTATTGGTTGTCAGAACACTGATCTTCAAAATATTTTCGTTTAAGCTCCAAAATGCGCGCCTTTTGCTAATATTCACCAAGTACTCCATAATTACTGCAATTCTCAAATACAAACGATTAAGTAACAATTCTTTGCAATAATTATACAAAATGGGTTAATTACATGGGATAAATGATGCTATAAAATAGACGTTATTTGATATTATCAGCCAGACGCCCAATGGATGATCTATTATTCCGCCGTGGTGACTAGCTTTTACGTTCATTGTACCATACAAATTCTGAGGGGAATTACAGATACGTTAAATGCCTACCTGTTTGATTAGTGGCGCTATAGGCAAACCATTTGGTGAGTATCGTATTTTTCCTGCCGGGTAAGTTGACAACTGACTGTAACATATATATGTTTATAAAAGTGATTCACTGCATATCTTCAAGGTGGACGGACAATATCTGGACAGCTGGTTCTCTACGATGGATATCAAATTTCAGAATTCTCAAACATGCTTTGTGGGGACATATGAAACGGCCCTCGAGATAATTTTAAATTTCATCCACTCACGGACGTGAACGGCCTGCTGCAGCCGAGGTGTCACCAATAGGCTTAGAGATTCGAGCAAATATTCTGTCTGTGCCTTTTGAGATATACTTGAATAAGTACTTTGTCAGTATGCTCCATCCATAATATTCGACATTGATGTGGGCTTGGAATGCTTGGTGCAAGTCTCGATTATATGGAACAACGTAGCTATTATCTAAGTCGAATTGATGCTTTGTTGTAAATACACCTGTGTTCCTTCTCTGATAATGTACATGCCCGCTGTCGTCGAAAAAAGTTAAAGGGTTGAATTTTTTTGGGAATTTCTTTGTGCATTTGTCACCTTGCATACATTGAACGCTCAAATTAGCAGCTCCACAGGGTCCGTGAATCATCATCTCTTAGACAACTTTATATCCATTTAGGTCTACATTCGGGTCTGGTAGTTCGGCTGAAATGAATCAGTCCACGTCTTCTGCAAGTTGTATTTTGCTTGTTGAATCTACCCAAAGTAATGTATGACAATGTGGTAGACAGCGCTTTTGAAACTCGATCGTGTACAACATTGTAGAAAGAAATAAAGGTCAGCAAGAGTTTATGATTGAATGCGGATGAAACAAATGTTTGTAAGAAAATATATGGTATCATACCTCCTGTCACACATCCAAATATTTGTTCTTTCTTGAGAAAAGCAAGTAAATCCTGAATCTTTTGCTCGAAAACTCGACACACGATATCTACTCTGTCAGAAGTAGTGAGTTCTGGGTACTGAGCCATGTATCTTTTGATCTCTGGCCAATTTAAGTTGCACGTGAACGTGATAAAAAACTGAGGATTACCCAGCTTTCAGAAAATAGCAAGAGCGTCAAAGTAGTGGGCATACATATATCACGGTCCTCCTGTGAAAGACATAGGAAGTATTATTCTCCCTCCAACTTCATAACCATCTTGTTCTCCTCTTGAGATTGCGTCATACAGGCCTGATAGGTGATCACTTCGGATATCACTTTGGTTATTTCTTATGTAGTCTAGACGATTTTGTTTAATGGAGCAAAAGACACCAACCAAGTACTGTTGAAAAAGCCTTCCTCCCCTGTCAGGTCGGATTGATTAACGCGGTGATGCAACTGATATTTGTAATACACGAGCATCGTTACTCGCTTGGCCTTCCCGCTACCATCAACTGATCTAAGCTTGAGTTTTGTGTGGAATCCTAATTGCCCATAGATGAAGAGGAGTGGGAATTGTAGTGACATATATGACGGGTGCAACTTGTTGATTCTTTGAACCGGTCCATCTCTCTGTTCAATTATGACATCGAAATCCGTGTTACTTGTAATTCCACTATCGAATACTATCGCCCCAAGAGTGTTGATGTGGGGAGTTCGTAACCGCGTGCTCCTTTAGCGTTGTAAAGCCTTAACTTGAATTCTAGAATGTCCATTTGTCTGCATTTGTCCCTTGATGTTTTAAAAAGTTACACCAGTTCATTGTGGGCATCTAAGAAATGAATAAGGCCTTGAACGATTTCTGGGTCCAAGTTAGTGTTATCTATCCCTCCGAAATGCCTCATTCTATTTTCAACTTCATTCTTGGTATCGTAAATATAGAGCTGTAGAAACCTTGGAGCTTCTCTTGCGGAAGGGCATAACGACCCTATCCAATGATATACCTGACAGAAGACCTTGAAAACATACAGACCTCCTCCAATGTTTATTGAATCGTCAATCTTCGCTCCGAAAGAAGTCATTGCAAACATCTGGTTGTATGCGCGGATGTTTTCCATAAAATGCTTGTTTTGAAGCAAACTTTTTATGTATTCAGGCAGATCAATTTCTGGTTGCATGCACATTTTCCCTCCTCCACATCATAAGTGATATTCAGGTCGGTGGCTATTACACTGCCCTTTTAGGCGTTCCTCATACCAAAACGTAGCACCATAATGGCGACATCACTGATTATAATCTCCTAAATCATTATAAACCGGTGTCGTTCCTGTATACAACGGTTTGTGACACATCGATAAGTTTCAACAGACTTATACCGATGACAGTAAATCTCAAGTATCAACTAACAAAAGTATGCTAAGGCATAGATAAGATATTTATCTCCTATGTGACCGGAACTACATCCTTCTATACTGGCACGTGGAATTGTGTGTCGTCGTCGATTTGCACGTCTGGCGGGCGTTGTTGTACCTGTCGCAGTAGGATGGCGAATCTCTTTGAGGAACTTGCTTCACATGATGGCAGTCTTACTTAAGAGTTTTGACGCGTTCTTTTATGCTGGTTTGAAACCGACAGACCAGTGTGATCAGGATCTGTGAACGAACAGGACAAAAGAACGAAATAAGTAAACACCAACAGGAAACAATAAACGTATACAACAGAATGCAGGATCAAATGATTACCTTCATTCTGAACTAACATTGAGTTTATGGCCTCATTAGATACGTGCTGCGGGTTTCCAACGCTGTTAGCAGTACTAATTTTTGAATAATCAAGTGCTTTCAGCTGCTGGTGGCATTGGTTGAGGGTTTCCCCGTGTTCTTCCACGTTGGGTTAAAACCGAAGGACATGTGTTGGTACTATCTGTGGATAGACAGAACGAAAGATCCAAAAAAGTAAACACCAAAAGTCAACAATAACAATGTGATAAAAAAATGTAAAAACAAATGAATACCTTTGGGGGGAATAAACGCTGAATTTACAGTCTCATTGTCCACAGGGTGTATGTTACCAACGATGTTAGCACCCACAGTTTCCAATAAGTTAGCATAACACCTTGTCATCACGTTTTTACGCACATCTGTGTGTATTTTTTAAAGACGTCGGAACTGTGGGTTTGTTTAGCACCAAACTCAGTAGCATCTGAAGGTTGTGGTAGATTAGACGAACACCACGGCCTCACAATCTATGCATAGAGGGCAGAGTATGCTTGAAAAACATCTGAATCATCATATGGTTTCAGCTTCCGTTTCCCATTACCTGCATGATTTTCTTGGCCACGTGATGTTGTTCCTATAAGGTATTATAAATATACTCAATTCCCGTTTAAAACGATGTCGCATTTGGCGTCCTTTCACTGTTCACGCAAGCAACTGTTGAAGGCCCAACCCAGTTAACTTAGTCCAGCCCAAAGACACTTGGCCTCTTTACCGTAAACGAATATGTGTAGACACTCAGTAACCCACATTCAAGAAAAATCAAAGATTCAGAGAGAGCAGACGAGGAAGAAGATGATAAATCAGGTACCAAAATTCTTTAAACAAAACTCACTTTTATTTATACTTTCTATCTCGATTCTACTTATCGACTCACAAGCTTTCACACCCATTATAAATTTCTCACAAGATGAGAAATCAGGTACCCATTGTAAGTTTATTCCGACTCACTTTTCACTTTTCAGTAATGTTCTTTATAAAATTCGATTATGTAAATGAGTTTCGTATCTTTGTGCTTTATAAAATTCGCTTTTTGGATTCTTTTTCTATTTTTCTTTCGGTCAAGTTTGGGTTTTTAGCTAATAGCTGAATATTTTGGTTTCATATGTGATATGCAGGCATTTGTAAAACAAGGGTTTAAACAAAGCTAAAGAAGGCAGAGTCATAACCCACCGGTGCAAACAAAGGTTGGATTGAAGGTTGACATTAATGGTATGTTGTTCGATTTGTGTCTATTAATTAATTCATACTGTAGTTTTTATTGTTTGAATTAGAGCATCATGTGTCATAACACCGTAACATTATTTTTTGGGTGTCTCGTCACCTTTAACACCATAACACGAACACAAAAAAAAACTCAGGTAACCATAACACCACTTTTTGAGACCCACTATTTTTCCCCCCTCAATTTTGAAAATAACTAAATTCATTTCATTCATTAAAATTAAAAATTACAATACTAAATAAAAAAAATACATTCGTAAATTAAAAAAAAGTTACGGAAATTAAAAAAAACATTCGAAATTAATAAAAAAAACTACTCGTCGGAGTCGTCGGATTGGTTGTTCGAATCCCTAGGCATTTGCGCACGTAGACCCGGCACCCATCGTGCCGGAATTAAGGAGGTTCCAAATCGAGCCATGGATGGGAAAGTCGGACATTTTTTTTGCTAATTAATGTGTATAAAGATTAAGGATGAATTGAAAGTTGTGTGAAAAAATGTATATGAAATGGGGATATATATAGTGGGTAAAAAAAAATTGAAAAAATAATTTTTTTAAATAAAAATAGCCGTTGGCTTTTTTAAAATATTAATTTTTTAATACAAAAACTAGCCGTTGGCTAGGGTTTTTCAAAAAAAATAATTAAAAAAATAATAATACTAAAACTAGCCGTTAAGGCATTTTTTTTTTAAAAGTTTTTTTTTTGAAAATGGGCAGCGTTGCTGCGTTGCAACGTCAACGTGGGTCACCACGCCGTGATCAACGGCGAAACGCCGGTGTCATAACGCCGGCAACGGCGTTGGTTTGGCACCCAACGCCGTTACCACACCGAGGCCTCTTAGGGACGTTTGGGTGATTTCGAGATATTTATTTTGTTTAATAATTTACTAAGATGACGATATGGATTATGGATGATGGTGATTCTATTAAAAGTGTTGAGGCTTTAGGGGTATTTGGATTGTCATGCTTATGCGTTTAGATGTGTTCCATTTAGGTGGAGGATTTGTCCTTAAGGTCCATTGAAGTTGATCATGGGATTAAGATGTTTTGCGAAACGACGTGTAATCATGTGTTTTGGATTCTCCCGGCAAGTTGGCATGCGACGAACATATAAAATTTAGAACCATGATTCTTTCAGTCTCAGCACGTTAGTTTGTATTTGTTATCGTGTGTTTTTGATTTTGTTTACCTAATTTTTTTATTAATGTTCGAGAAATATTCTTTCATCTCTATTTCGTAGTAATTAGATATTTTAGATGGTGAGAAATTGTAAGATGTTATATAAAAGGACTAACTAGATGCATATCTTGCTTAGGATTTCCGTATCCATGTGAAATAATTCAGCGACATACAAGGTTGCATATGCAACATTCTGAGTTCATATTAAGAGGTATTTGTACATTGCATTAACTTTCTACAGGATCTATACATTCTATTAAAAAGCAGTTGTGGCTGACATCATGTTATTGTAATTAAGCTGACGTGTCCTTCAACAAGGATGCCAATTGAAATTTTGCTGATGTCATTAATTGGTTTCACAATTTTTCGATCTAAATAATTTTTATAATCACATATTTTCGTATTTTGTCATAGGGACTCTCAAGAATCATCTTCTTTTCCAGGCTTTTATCACTTTTATCCTTTCCAATGTCAATGGCTTTGTCAGTTTTGTTGAATCTGAAATTCAAATTCAAAATATTCAACTATGTTAATTATTAACCTTTCACATAGTATAAGATAGTAAAATCTAAGGAAGATTTTCTGATGCTAATGACATCATCAATCTGCAACCAGGTTCCCGAATATATTTTTTTTTCTTAGATCGTTAATTTAATCTTTCCCACTTTGTTATAATTTTCTGGATTTGGCTGTGAAATTTATTCAGGGTTGATGGAGAGAAGCATTTGAAGCATCTTAAATCCCAAGATATCATGATTTATTTGAAATATCAAAAGGTAATGTCATGGGCCATTTCATATACTATATATATGCTTTTGTATATTGAAAAATTTCTTCTTTGTGCATACAGTTAGTTATTCTTTCTCTTTTAACATGATTTTGCTGTTTTATGCGAATTAAGTGTTTGATGAAATGTCATTTACATACTTGGTGACGTACATTGAATACTTATAGGGAAATGCTATCCAAGTGAACATGGATCTTAAAGACACCTAATATTTCGACCGTTTGCAACTGCTGCACAACGCGTACAGGATCTCACGCTTTAGTTGCACAGATAAAAAAAATTGGCAGCGATCACTTGACAACAAAACAACTCTCATCTTTGGAAAATACACTAGCATCGAGCAAAATCCTAATGACGCATTCCCTGAACACTACTTTAAATTGATTGCATACAATGAAGTTGTATCAACGGCTGATCTCAAAGACGCGCCATTAACACGTAACAAACTTTTTCACACCAACAAAAAATACTAACCCAAAGAACCTAAACCTGTGTTTTATGCTCAGATTATGTCGCCGATCTAAGGCCAACACATTGCAACAAAACAGCTGAAGCAATAGTATATCGTAAATGGACTTCTAAACACATCCACACACGGCAACCAACCAATATTTTTAGATGTTTAATTTTTTTTTTTTTTTTTTTAGACCAAACTTGGTAGTGGAATAGCTATACCGCACCCGTCCTCTCTGATAGATACAGTACATAAGTAACTTAACCACTTTCATTTACATTTTCAGGGTACTGCTATACAAGCCAATATGGATGTCAAAGATGCCGATTATTTCAACCGACCTGCTGCAAAACCACAGGGCATACCGAATTTCGGGCTTTAGCTAGTGACCAAACAGGTCTGGGACGAACCCTACAGAACCCTACATCTCTCATATTTGGCAGGTTCATTGACCTACAGGAGATATCAAATGTCGGTTTTCCGGAACATTAATTCAATTTCGCTGCCTACAACAAGCTTCCAGCAAAAGCAAATGTCAAAAATGCAATGGGCTGATGAGAACTTTGAATCCGTCAGGGGTTGTTGCTCTGGACAGCACGACGTATAAGTGTCCGTGTCCAAAAACAGGTTCAAGGAGGTACACTCTTATCTTTTTCAGAGATTGGGCCTTTATTTAATCAGGTTTGAGTGTTGTCAAAATAAGGAAATTCCATAGATTCATTAAACTAAAGCTCTTAATTTGACGTCTGTAGGCTATGTTGCATGGGTATAATGGAACTATTATTACTTATGTTCAAACCGGAATCCATAAACATTTACACTCGGTAAATAGATTATTCCGGCATTACCTCATCGAAATTGTTTTGTCGGGTGATCGTTCAAAGGGAAAGCATTTTTTAACCAATGATTCTATGCAAGGAGCAATTTCCATTCAAGGAAACAATGATAAGAACCAGACCTGAAGCAATGAAGAAAGTGCAAAAAAAAGTGTAAGGTCCCTATTTTATATCCAACACTAATCTGTTTACTAATCTATTTTGTTTATTGTGTAATATGCTATGAGAACAAAAAGATTATGATATATGTACAAGAAAACTAATGAGTAATGACGTTGACTAAACAATTGATGAAATAAATGAGCAAAGCGAGAATTTGAAACAAATCCAAGAACCAATTGCAGCACCTTTTAGTGGCCAAGAATTCGATGAGGTAATAAATAGTCAAAGAGATTTGTTTACTCCTTAACTCTAATTTGCAACTTTCAGTGTCATATGGAATTAAAAGTAAATAATTTTCTATAAATGCAGGCTGCATCGGACGCTGAGAAATTATTATCTTTTTTTACGACATTTGAAGGTGGTACGAGTGCTAGGAAATTCGTCTAAAAGTTTGTTACAAAGAACGTGACCGTTACAGCAGACGTTTCTGACCCCATCGAAATACCAGTTACCACTTCCATAGAGTAATCGGAACATGTATATGATAATGGCGATTTTTTTTTTACATTTAGTACTATCATTACAAATAGAATTTTATGATATGGTTACATATAAAAAATGGTGTATAGTTTATCCATTTGAAGTATTTATAAAGTTTATCAATTTGTATTTGTTATAGAAGTTCTAAGTGTTTCATTGATTCATTACTTAAAATAGCCCGGTCTCTGCAAGCAAGTTAACACAAAAAGGTACAAATTAGTTAACAAAAAGAAGGTGCCAAAACTTTGAAATGAAGCTTCACTTCTTACGTAATCGATTCGCAAAAAAATAAAGCACCGCCGCAACGCGCGGGTTATTATGCTTGTTAAGTCAATATATAAAGTTAAATCCACGATTAAATTATTCAATAAACAATGAAGAAAGAAACATATGCTCCATTCCCAATACCTTTGACAAATGTGGTATACTGTGGCGCTACATTACCCACGCAAAGATTAGAATACTTCTGGAAAACATCTAGATCGGAATGCAGACGTACCCTCATATTTCGGACACCTGGCTGCGATTGCATCTCAGAGCCGTAAGAGTTTGGTAAAAGCTTAGTATTTTGGCTGCTGCAACTCGTTGAAAGTTCATGGATTTCTCCTACCACATAAGGTTGTGGAGTTGAGAACCGAACGTTCGAAGACCCATCAGGTTGAATTAACTTTTGAGTAGGGTACAGAAAACACACAGATTGAGATAGGCCTGTAACAAACGATTATTTCCAAATTAATTGTACAAACAACATCAAATATCAAAAAAAGGAACAATAAGGTTATACTTACCTCGTAGGCCAGCGGAGATGTCCATTGCAGGTTCAGCGGATGGAACGTTGCAGATGTAGCCATGACCGATTGATACATTTTCATAAACCCGACGGTGTTACGGCATTTTGTGCCTCAGCACGAACATTTGATGGTTGGTTTTCACATAGTTTAAATTCTAGGTTAATTTTTTTGTTTTCCCTTCATACTTAAATATACAGACACAACCGTCGACGATTGGTAAAAACGGATATAAAAACATCTTTGCAAAGCAAACAGTTTTTAAAACAATACAACGCATACCAAACGGCGTTTTAAAAAATGCGTATATGAAAACAACCCAGAAGAAACAATTAGAAATCCGTTTAAAAGCATATTAAAAACAAGCATATGCAAAAAAAATGGTATTCTTTTATTGCAAGCAAAAACAGTGAAAATGCTGATGGGTAAATTACAAAACATGGAATAATAAAAGGTGTGCACCATCTCAATTGATCGCATCACAGAAATTAAAACAGCCAATAATGACACATAATACATGCACCAATTGAATAAGCATTAAAAAAAAGCAGCAAAGAATCAAAAACAATTTTTTGCAAACAACAATCCAATAAGCGAAATAAGAACATTAAGTAAAAACAATATAACTACAGCAACTAACTCAACCCTAATATCCCCACCAATTTCACACAATCCACATTGATAAGAACAACAAAAAAACATTACATAAAAACAAACAACCTTAATATGAAATAAGAACACATGATATCAAACAACAATCCAATAAGCAAAATAACAACAGCTAATTGAACCTTAATATCCCCAACAATTCCACACAATCCACATTCATAAGAGCAACATAAAAACATTAACATAAAATAAGAACACATCATATTGAACATACCAAAATGCAAATGTCGCTCTTCCCCCTTAACCAAGATAAACAGCTAACAAAACCATCAAAATGACCGATAATACGTGTATATAAACTCGTAACTACAATTAGTGGAGAAGCACAACTGGCGTTCATGCAACGAAACCCCATAGTTAGTGGGGAATTAGTTAGCCATGGGTCAAGATCTTGGATCGGAGCTACAGCAAGCGAAAAAACTATAACCCGTGAACAAAACGGAAAACGTCACACAAAAAAGAAGCGGGCCGGGCCAATGGTAACCTACAAGAAGAATTGGATCGGGGCGGGTCGGGTCGGAACGGGTCAAACCAACGCAAAACGGGCAGCGCTTCTTTGTAAATGTATGGTTTTATAATTAATTCTTTGTGAGTGCGTATTTACTATTTTTTTTACATATAAAGAAAATGCCATTTATGTGAGTGAGAAATCAAGTGTCACGAGTGTTTTAATTCAGTTACTCAAATTTTATATCAATTATAAAAACTACTTTCTTCGTCTCTAAATAAATGTTCACTATTGACTTTTGAAATCATTCTTCTTCAACTTTGACCTTAAATTATTTTGTTTGTGTTATATAATACCTGATGATTCTTTAATATTGACGTGGATAAAGTATCTATATATTGATGTGGGATTCTTTAATATTGATGTGGATAAAGTATCTATATCATGTTGTACCTTAACAAACACTCACCCATGATTACTAGGGGTGACAATTTCTAACACATGTAATGTGTCAAATTTTGTATATATAAAATAGTTAAATGGGTCAAACACGGAAACCTGTTTATCTTAATCTAACTGTGTAACATATTTAACCCGTTCATAGCCAAGTATATGTTCGAGTTATATGGTTCCAGGTTCGGGTTATATGTAAACAGGTTATGGCTGACATAGCTGACTCGAATATTTAAATGGGTCAGGTTCGGGTTGGAGTTTTCTGACCCGTCAACCAGTCAACCCGAAACCCGACCCGAATTGCCACCCCCTTTATATAACTCTTCCCAACAAACGTTATGTACATTCGATTAATGCACGATTGAACACAAAAAATAAACATTGTTAGACCAAACTAGATTAAATGGGCCGGTCCAATTGTATAGATGGGCCGTACCCATTAGGTTATGTGTTAGTTGTTTAGTCTCTAAGCCATGACATTAGTATATACAATCTAATGTACAAATTACAATTACAACAATACAAACCCTTTTAGGTTTTATAAAACATAAAATAATTACCAAGTTTGAGGAAATGTTATGTTTAGGTTACTGTAATATATTTTTTTATAAAAATAAAACACTATTAAAACTTTGAAACTTTGAATGATTTTTATAATCAAGATAGAGTTATAATGATTGAAACATATTTCAAACATGATTACTAGTAAATTTTGTTGTTAAAGTATTTGGATATAACACTAGACAAAGTAAAAGTAAAAAAAAATGTTAGTTCAACATGTGCCATAGAACAAGGGCCGCATTTGAGGATCATTGTACTTTTAAAAAATGTTCAATTAGATCATTATACAACTTTTTTGTTTTATTTTAGGTAATTTAGATATGCGTATTATTACTTTTAAGTCAATATACTGTTAAAAAATTATTGTATTCAAGTCATTAGTATATTTTTTATGCTTTTCTTGAATTCAAAAGTATTTTATATAATTTTTGGCATCATTTATTGTATTCCATTTTTATGCTTGTTTTTAGATGCTTGATGTATTATATTTTAAATCATATATTGCTACACATTTCAGCATTATGTGTGCGCGCATTATGGTAATACACATTTCACAAGTCATACGACGTCGTTTTTGACTTCGTGCTACAGTAAAATGAACAGTGCTACAGTACGCTACAGTACCAGGCTCACTGGGCTCGGTTACTGTTCATCGAGGAAAAAAAAAACTTTATAATCCCCCTCTCTATAAGAACAAAAACAAACTATTAAACATGAGACCGAAAAAATAAACCCGAAAAAAAATTAATACCCCACAACAACGCGCGAAAAATTAACACCCGCAGCAACGCGCGGGTAATCTTGCTTGTTAGATCTAAATAGTTTCTAAGCTAAATAGGTTATCAGATTTTGATATTTTCAAACCTTTTATGTCGATTGGTATGAAATTCAACACTTATATTTAACTAAGCAAAGTTAAACATGTCACTCATTATTCAAATAACAACAAGTATTATGTTCAAATATTTATCCTCCGTCAATAATCTTAATACATATTTTGTAATTTAAAACATTACACTTTTAATTGCAACCATAAATAATGAACACATAAGTAAAAGATATATATAAATGAGTTAAAATCAACATAGACCCATTATTTGTCATAGATCAAATGAATCAATCTCAACCATATATTTTTTCATTTAAAATAAAAAAACCCACTTTCAACCTCTTTTTTAAAAATAAAATATCTTACAAACGGTAAATCGTCACACGACAAAAAATACACAATCGTGACGAGTATTTTTTTATCTTTCAGTAGACGGGTGACACGATATACTTTCGAGGAACTTTTTTTCGATTTTTTTTCAGTCGAATTGCGAAAATCATATATGATTCGTATAACGAATCATATATGATTTCATGAAATCATATATGATGAAATCATATATGATTTGTGATTCCGACGAACTTTTTTTCAATTTTGTTTCAATCACGAATTGCGAAAATCATATATGATTCGTATGACGAATCATATATGATTCGTATAACGAATCATATATGATTTCATAAAATCATATATGACTTCATAAAATCATTAAAAAAAATCGTCGAAAGTACATAGTGTCGCCCCTCTATAGAAAGATAATTTAATTCTCGTCGCGATGATATGTTTTGTTTTGCGTAACGATTAACAGTGTGTGAGATATTTAAATTTTAAAAAAGAAGTGGAAAGTGTGTTTTTTTATTTTTGATGAAAAATGAGTGGCTATGATTGGTTCATTGGGTCTATGACAAATATTGAGTCTATATTGAACTTTTAACATATATAAATTGATCTTGCTTATCAAATTTTAACAAGTTTGATGATCAAGATAACATGTTTTGATAAGTTTAGTGACTTGTGTGAACATAAAATTAGTATAATCACTTAAATAAATAAATTTTAATAATATAGCGGTCTTTTTAAATAAAAGTATTAATTGTATAGTGACTTGACTTTATAGCGAAATAACTAGGGGTGAGCATCGGTTTGGAACCGACAAAAACTAACCTGGGAAACCGAAACTCGAAATCAGTGGTAATCTGCAAACGAGAAAGAAACGGAACCGACTAATAAACTATGAAACCATGTCGGTTCAATTTAGTTACTCTGAACCGAATAAGTGTCGGTTTTGAACCGAACCGAATAAGTGTCGGTTTTGAACCGAACCGACGAAACCGAAATGAATATAGAAAACAAAAAACTGAACCGAATAAGGTTGGGTTGATTTGGTTCGGGCCGGTTTTGATCGGCTTGTCGGGTCGAGTCGGTTTTCAGTTCGATATGCTCAGCCTTAGAGCATCTCTAATGCAAAAAGCTTTTGATAGCTTTTTGCATTTATGACATTTATTGCATACTACATTTCATAAGTAAGACTTAGAAGAATGACAAGTTTGACAAGTCATTCTAAAAAGCTTTGCATAAAGCTTTTAGTTCAATGCATAAAAACCCTTCCAAATGACTTTTTAGAATAATGAAAAGTTATTGCTTGTTTATGCATCGGAGATGCTCTTAGGCTGGACGGTATAAGGCATAAGTCACCGCAGTGAGTTATAAACATAAACTCACGCGCGAGTCTTATGCCGGTCCCAAAAGTGACTTTTCAAATGGTCACTAGCTCGGTGAGTTTGGATGGTTTTGTGCAAGCTTAAGGTGAGAAACTTACCTCAGGTGAGTTTTATTTTTGTGGGCCCCTTCTCTTTTTAATTAATGTATTTTATTTGGTTGTGAGTGTGCGTGTCTATTTAGTGATGTATATTTTATATAAAATGAGTATTTTAATGGAAGGTGAGTTTTAGTAGTAAGGCGAGTTCTAGTAGTAAGGCGAGTTCTTATTACGATTGAAAAGTGAGTTGTAAGGTGAGTTTTAGTTAAAGAAAGAAAACTGATGTGGCGCTTGTGTCCTGCCTTAGAAATAACCCATAGAATAATCCTGTAGCATATTACTCGTGTAGCAAATGAAATAAAAGAGTTTGAAAGGTGAGAGGAAAGGAAAAAAGACGATTCTTCTTCGTGAATTACAATAACAATCACTAATCATCTTTCTTCTTCCTCCAATAAACCACCCAATTTTGACCTCCTCATTTATAAAAACCTCACATTTATTTCTTCTTATTATATCAATCATTTCAACACATCTTTTAACTTGTTGATCACGTTATTCCGTATGTCTATTTTCATCATATTCACTTTTTAATTCATCAAAATGCTCTGAATGTATGTTAGAATTAACTACACACCTAAATTTGGCACTTTTAGGGTTTATAATTTTTTTTATTTTGTTTAATTGCTTTAGTATTTTGAAATTGATGCCTGTAATTGTGATTATAATTTTTTTTGTTTTGCTTATCTTAATGTTAGGTTTAGTGATTGCTTATTTTATAGTAATTAGCTTATGAATAAGAATTTTAGGAGATGGTTTTTGGATTTGTGTATGATAAAATGAATGCGATAACTAGATAATGAAATAGTGAGATAGCTCGTCTGCATATATTTAGAGGTTCTTAGGTCATTTTTATGTTATCTCAAATAA
>BQNB010114300.1:0-21777 GCA_026074375.1 Tanacetum coccineum
AAATGGCGCGCTTTAGAAGAAAGGAAAATACACGAAACATTATACAAAACGATTATAAGAGAAAAAGACATCCATGTGTGTTTGTGTTTTAGTTTATTTAACAAAAACATGACTTTAAGAAAGTATAAAGTTCTTCGTTACGTTACGCCGCTCTTACAAAAATTATCATTTTCAGAAAGTTACTATTTTAGGAAAGTTTAAAATTTCCGAACGTTAATACCGTCCCCTATATATGCTAAGTCCATATTTCTAAAAATGCATTAACGAAACCTAAACGTCTACTTTCCACATCCACCTCGCTAATATATACCAAAAGTTACTATTTTTAGAAGTTTCGACACCCCGAACGTTAACGATGTCTAATAATAAAAGTTGTTAAGTCCATTTTGTGTCTAAACGCTCTAAGGTATCCTAAATGTCTAAGTCTCCATTTTTATCTCGCCAATAGTGACTTTACGTTTATTACAAACTTTCCCCATTTAGAAATCCCAAACGCCATCCCGACGATATGTTTATGACCTTTCTAATGTCCATAATTAATATATAAATGTTACTATATGTTTTTCCAATGTTTTTAAAGCCCAAACAAACCCGAAAGTGCCCGAAAACACATTTTCATGTTCCAACCAGCAACCACTTTTAAAATTTCCTCACATGGTTTCGTGATTCTTAAAACGGTCATTACTTGGTCATTTTAAGCCCGTTTTTGATGATCCTTATACCGAAAGTTGCGTATCGGAATCTACTATCATAATATTATAGTTTTAGCACCTTAAAATATTTTAAACACTCCTTAACCTACTAATTAATTTCAGACAAAATTGGTTACACAACCAAACGCTTTCAAAAATCAACCCAAACTTCACAATAATTCTTAATCTAACCTAATCTCCATTCACAACTAACCCAACAACAAAACCATACTTATATCTAGCCTAATTTCATCTCTATCAATTTATTAATTAACTCACTAATCAACACATCTTCATGTATTTTATAAAACCACTTGATTAGTTTATAAAAGTATATCACAAACACATGGATGTAATGAATCTTTATGCAAGAACATAAACAACACAAGAAATCAAAGAAAGAATATCAAGAGAGCTTACAAAAGATGAAGAATAAGTAAAAGGAAACAAGATCTATAAAATAAATCAAGATCTTGCAAAACCCCCCAAAATAAAGTGAAACCCTAATTTGACGATTCTTGAAAACCTTGGAAATCAATGAAGTAAACCTTGGAATCACCTTAATCAACCTTGAAATAAACTCTTGTATGCTTGCATTATGAGAAAATAGAAGAAAAACTAGAGATGATGGGGATGGTGGTGATGCCGTAGCTAGGGAGAAAGGGGAAGGGAGAAAGGTGAAGATTGTTGTTACAAGGAGGTTATGAGAAACCCTAAGTTGGTGAATGATATGAATTTATAGGTGAGTTTATGGTTTTAGGGTAATAAAGGGTTGACTATCGCACCTCGTGCCTTATTACCTGAAAAACATGCTTAAAACGTTCAACAAAAGTTGGTGAATTCATAGGTTTATGTAAATTAATTGTAGGACCGCAAGATTTCCAAGTGTATGATTAAGCAACAAATGCAAACATCATAAAAAGTAATTACGTTTTCCTAAGCTCATGACACTGAAGCTCGACATATATGAATGCAAATATATTTGCCAACAAGTGTCCGTGAATGATGTGCTAACCCCGCAACATCCCAAATTCGACATGGTATGCGTTCGTTCCCGGTGATAGCTATCACACACCCGAACAGGATTGTCAATCCCTAATAGATCTAATCATAACATTTGCGCCACTTAATGTAATTCTCCAATCACATCTTATGCAATTAACAAGTTCATAATTCTTGACATAATGGGTTATGGTAACACTTAGTCAAACACGTAATCATGTATAAAATTGTAAACTTCGTCCAACTTGTAAAACAACAAGCATTTCTCACCCCAAGATTTAAATCATTTTAAATAACATAAAACATGGGCTATGAACTCCCTTAGAAGTTAGTCCTCCGATTGATTATTATGTATCCAACGCAGTAGTGAATCACACCGTCAATTACTTATGTAAATACGGGTCAAGTCTTAGGTCCTACATATTTAGCTAACGACCAATGTAAAAACTATAACAATTTCTAGTTTATTAATACGTTATACACTTATGTGGTGGTGTACCACGTATATTTGTATTCGTTTTCCTTGTTTACCTATGGGAAGTGGTACGACTATATACATTAAAGTTACAAGGTGTATTAAGTATTAATATAATACACCTATTTATAATGTCGTGTGACTTTAGTTATATAAGTAATCCGTATAATATCACGACTATCCATACCATAAGTGTTTATGTTAAATCACTTTTTAAATAAATAAAATACCCTAGGTTTTCAATATTGGAAAAAAAAAGTCCTTTATAGTTAAAAATAGAATATTTACTGTTTCCGACCCCAGTTCCATATGAAACGTTTATTTCCCTTCCAATTTTACAAAAATAACATTTAGGTTTTCTTAGAGACTCCAAACAGTCCCTCAAGTTCAGGAATGTCAAAAACAGTATTATTAATATACTAGCAGTATTAACAATATGCTAGCAGTACTAACTCTGCTAGCAGTACTTTCTGCTAGCAGTACTAACTCTGCTGGCAGTATTAACAATATGCTAGCAGTACTAACTCTGCTAGCAGTACTAACTTCTGCTAGCAGTACTAATTCTGCTGGCAGTACTAACTTCTGCTAGCAGTACTAACCCTGCTAGCAGTACTAACTTCTGCTAACAGTACTAACTTCTTAAGCCTGGCAGTATTAACTTCTAATTTAGCTCGTATCATACAACCGATTAGTGAGTTACAAATTCGTTAGAGTTTGTTTGAGCTCGTGTTGGACACAAGAAAGTTCAGGAATGTCAAAAATAGTATTATTAATACACTAGCAGTATTAACAATATACTAGCAGTACTAACTTCTTAAGCCTGGCAGTATTAACTTATTTCGACATATCCCAAATAACCCTAGAACGCCATAATACTATGTGTACACGATTCTTGTTTGATCAATAAACGAGTTGTTAAGTATTATGATACGTGACATGAAAGTGTTTCCGTTTCTAAACAAGTTATCAAACCCCTCGGTTAAATATTTTACGTGTGCATGTCATAATTAAACATTCATGTTTATACACAAGATCTTTGTTACGTGCCTTATGGATTTTGGTTCACCACATAAGTCTATATATGTTGTATATTGTAAGACGTGGACATGGGTTGTGTCATTGCTAGCACGACCCAAGTTTTTAGCTTGTTAAACACATAATACACCGTGGCTTATTACACAAGACACAAACATGGATCTTGATATGAACGTAGCAAAGACAACTTTATACAAGGGTCCTAGCTTCTTGAACGTGTGTATGCGAGCAATGTTTGGCGACCCACGAGTGTAAAACACGATCGATAACCAAACCCTTAAGCTTCAAGCTTTGTAAATACCCACGCCCTGAGCTCGTGAAAACCTTTTTATAAACATGTAATGACAACTAAAATGTATGTAGTTCGAATGAATCAAGGGAAGGTGTTTGTTGCTGTTTAAAAAGCGCTCGAACCAAGAAATAAAATGTGTGGTAGTTGTTATGATGAGTGTTTATAGGGTGTAATGAGTTTCAGAGTGTAAAGTGGTAACATACAAGATTAATAATAAGCAAAGACGTATAGTTACATATTCCAAAGTCCTAAAACCAACCAAACCGTGCCCTAATCTTGGTTTGTGGTTTTGGTTATTCACACATAGTTTTGTTAAAACCACAATAACTATTATAATTACAAGATATATGTACAAGATATGCTTAGATACTTGAAATCTTATGATTTGTGTGTGTCTTGTGTTTAGCCGATTATATAAAGGAAAAGGGAAGCCAAATGGTTATTAACCATTGTGTAATAGATTATGGGGACATTTAGGACTAACATTAATTAATGGGAGTTTGAGTACCACGTACTTATCAATATCCATGGAAGATTTTTCTAGGGATTTGTGTGTACAAATAGTTGGCTGGGTTTTCATAGGGAAGGAAGGACCAAAGTGATCTTTACCCATGTAATTAGCTACCTAGAGAACATGTTTGTACTAATAAATAATTAAACCTAGATGTACATTGTACTTATGTAAGATTAAGGATTTTCTAGTTATTATTTCCCATAATTCGGCTCTAGTGGTATTTATTAACACAATAATTGATTTAATATTTATGTTAAGGTTTAAAAGTGGGTATTAGGTTTGAGTCTAGGTAAGTCAGGATATTCTTCCGGGGTAGTCCAAGATGTAATAATATTAACGAAACGTAACCATTTTTACATGACCAAATAAAATAAAATACGCACAGTACATAATTAACTTCTTAATAATTAGTATATTACATGTTGATGTAAACTTTAATTTATTGACGACCGTGCCTACATTAATTTGAATTTTTTTTCTAGATCTAAACAGCAATTAACCAGGAAAGCAATATATTAATAGAAACATGTGAACGGACTAAAAAAAAAAGTGACGATATAAATGTCGTACAATGACATTAAAATGAGAAATGTTACAGTCTCCACCCGTTAAAAGAGCTTTGTCCTTAAAGCTTAAGACCCTTGTAGTAGATTACGAAGCCACTTTTGTGAATAGATGTGGGTATTTCTTTTTTGAACGAATCCTCACTTCCCAAGGAAAACTCAGGGCCCCCCTATGAGATCCAGCGAACTTAACCAATGGTAATCCCGGACTTCGCTATTAATCGTGTTTAATCTCTCCGTTCCATAAATTTAACGAGGCTCTTCCACAAACTGGAGCTTATCGTCAACATGAATTCCTTCTAACGGCATGACTAATGGTTTGTCAGCATAACATTTCTTTAGATTAGACACATGGAAAGTATGGTGAACTCTGCTAAACTCTTGAGGAAGTTCCAGCCTGTAGGCAACTTTCCCAACTTTTGCTAACACCCTGAAAGGTCCGACATATCTCAGATTCAGCTTGCCCCGCTTACCGAACCGTATGACCCCTTTCCAAGGCGAGACCTTAAGCATAACTCTGCCCCCAACCTCGAACTCTATCGGCTTTCATTTCTGATCGGCATAGCTCTTTTGTCGATCCTGAGCAGCTTGCATCCTTTGCTTGATCAGGATGATCTTTTCCGTTGTTTCTTGGATTAATTCCGGACCAGTCAGTTGGGCTTCCCAACCATCGCCCAGCAACACTGGTGATCGACATTTTCCGACCATATAAGCCTCATAAGGGCGCCTATGCTAGCGTGATAACCGTTATTGTATGAAAACTCTTCGATTGGTAATGTTTAACCAACCCTTGCCAAAATTCGATCACGCAAGCACTAGCATGGTCTCAGAGAGTTTGAATGGTTCCTCGCTCTGAAAATAATTTCGCTTCTGGCCATTATTTTCTGATGATAACGCAGTGCTCATACAAATATCTGTGTGCCCAAAACCCTTTCTGAAATGATCTCTAGAAATTTGAAGTAAATCTTCCATCACGATCAACAAGATAATTGAGAGCAGTATCCCGTGTCTTGGCCACTATCCTGATCAGTACATAACCTTGCAACTTGTCAAATGGATCATTCTCCCCTTATTGGCAAGAAGTGACAATTGTAAATTTGATCCACAATCACACCAGATGGTGTCAAAACTTGCGACGACTTAGTAAGCTTGGTGATAAAATCCCATTATTATATTATCCGCACTGTACCTCGGGTATCCAGGATTGTACTAGCAATCCCGATGGTCTTAGATGTTCGGCCTTGACCCGCGCACACGTCAGGCATTTGCTATATAACGTGGGCGATGTCTGCCTCATATTGCCCCCAATAAAACCAGCTTTTCATGTACCTTGATACATCTTTTCTGAACCAGGATAGATAGAATAATTCGACTGTGGGATTCATGCACAATCACTGGATCTTAAGTCTCCATAGCAGAGGTAACCAACTCCTGCAGGTGAAAACATAAAGGTTCCATCGGCACGTGGTTTTCCAATCTTTCATTGGAAAATCCCTTCGGATTATACCGGCTACGGCTTCATTCACGAGGTTCTCCTGGGTTCGGCTTCGATCTGAGCTTCTAGTATTTGTTTGGGAAGATCCAAGCCAATAGTCATAACTAAGGCTCGAACCCTCAATGGCTCAATCGTTCCTTACGGCTCAATGCATCGGCCACTACGTTTGCCTTCCCCGGGTGATAACGAATGTCACAATCATAATCACTTAGCAATTCTAGCCAACGGCGCTGCCTCATGTTAAGCTCCTTCTGACCGAGACAGTGGTTGTGGCTTTTAATGCTCAGGTGAACACGGTGCATCTGTTTCGTAAAGATAGTGGCCTCTATATTTTTAATCAAATACCACCGTCCCAAGTTCTAAATCATGATGGTGTAGTCTGTCTCGTGAAACTTTAGTTGTCCGAGAAGCATAAGCAATCACCTACACTCTCTGCATAATACAGCACAAACCCTTGTGTGACGCATCACATTAGACCACAAAGTCTCGCTTCCTTCAGGCAAAGCGTAGAATATGGTGCAAACTTGCACAACTTTTGCTTATTAACCTGAAAAGCGTCTCCTTCTTTTTTTCACCCCAGTCGATCTTGATTCCTTTCTGAGTAAGCTTCGTCATTGATTTAGCAATCTTTGAAAATCCCTCGATGAATCTTCGATAGAACCCAGACAAGACCAAAAAATTGGTGGCGGAGTCTCCGTGGTGTCTTAGGAGATGCCCAATCTTTAATAGATTCTATCTTGGCTGGATCCATATGAATGCCTCTGCTATCAATGACGTAAACCAGAAATTGTACCTTTGGGATCCAAAATTTGAAAACTTGGCATACAATTTCTCCTTCTTAAGCAATTCCAAAATTGCCTTAAGATCTCTTCATGTTCCTCTCGTTCTAGAATAAATTATATGTCCCAATTAATGACAATTAAAACTTTCCAATAAGGCATGCACTCTCGTTCATGAAGGTCCATGATACCGCAGGTGCGTTTTGTTCAGTCCAATGCATAACCTGGAACTCGTAATGGCCATACCGAGTTCAAAATTCCGTCTTTGGAATGTCTTGCTCTCGCACTCTAAGCTGGTGATATCCTGATCTCAGATCTATTTTTAAATAAATACTGGATCCATGGAGTTGATCAAATAAATCCTCGATCCTCGGGAGCGGATAACGATTCTTCACTGTCAGTTTATTTAACTCACGGTAATTGATGCACATCCTGAATGACCCATCCTTCTTTTTGACAAATAAGACCGGGGCTCCCCAAGGTAAGGAACTAGGCCTTATGAATCCTTTGTCGGAAAGCTCTTGTAATTGTTCCGAAATCCTTCATTTCGGATGGATCCAAGCGATACGGTGCTCGAGCTACTGGTGCGGCACCGGAATTAAGTCAATTTTGGAAATCCACTGGTCTGCCAAGAAGATCCTGCAAGTCTCGGGAATACGTTAGGAAAAATCTCGCCGACTAAACACGTCCTTTATTTGTTTTCCTTCCGACTTGTCCTCCTCTTTCTTGGCGGATGTCTACGCCAAAAAGACCTGGCATCCTTTTGCCATGTACTCTTGAGCTTTTGAACATGAGATAACTATCAACCGGGATTCTCTCCCGTTGCTATTTTCGTTACCATAAAAAGTCAAAGTTTCATTCCCATATGGAACTTGAACAAGTTTCTCATCGCACATAATCACGGTGTGACATCTTCTTAACCAGTCCATTCCGATAATGACATCGAAACTACCCAGTTCTACGGGCATTAGATCTATGTTGAACGGATGGTCTAAGAAATTTAAAGTGCAACCCTCGCGTATAATAAGTGTCTATCCCGACTAGTATTTCCCACATCTATTCGACATCATAACCAATTTCTAATGAGTTAGGGGCGATGTTAATCAAGGGAACTAAATCAGTGATTATAAATTTCCTAACAGACACCAGTGTCGAATAAGATAGATCATAGTGGTTTATTTAAGAGGAACGTACCCATGGACACATATCATCAGGGTCCCCGGTTCATTTCCCCTCTTTTCTGCATTCCCAACCGCATAAACACCACCTTGCGCATTCCCAATATCCTCATCTTTATTCTTTAGCTTAGGATAATCTCTCTTGAAATGCCCTGGTGCTCCACACTCAAAGCAACCATTTCCTTTGTGGGCTGCCCCATTGCCCTTCTGAGTATTAGCAACATTTATGTTACCAGTACTCCTGCAATCGCAAGCAAAGTGCCCTACTTTGTTACACTTGTGGCACCTCTGGGTGCACAGGCCATTGTGGTGAAGATGGCACTTGGTGCATTTAGGCAGAGATCCCCCATAAGGCTTCCTTTCGCCTGTCCCCATGTTGTAGACCTTGGCGACATTCTGCCTCTTGAAGGGTTCACTATCTGGTACCATGGATGTTTCTTAGATGATCAATCAGCCTTCCTTTTGTTGTCATCTGCCTTTCTTGCGTAGTACGGGAGTTTTCTGATCCAACAAGTCAGTGGCCAACTCAATAGTCTCACCAACGTCTGGGTCATGGCAGACTTGAACATTCATAAAAATGTTTGTCAGGAAAGTCCACTAATGACTTGTCAACCTTCTCGTTTCGATGTCCAACAAACTTGGTAAAAATCAGGGTTAGTTATTTGAAACGTTCATTCTATGATGGAACATCGTTCCCGTTGACCTTTAGGTTCCACAGCTCAATTCTAATTCATGATTACACCCTGCGGACAATACTTGACCGTCATCTTTTTCTTGAGCACTTCCCAAGTCATTGCATATGCCTCAGGACCTAAGGTTCTTATCTGACCATTCCACCAAGTCAAAGTAGCACCTAACAGAGTGTAGGTGGCAAACTTTACTTGATTCTTAATGGCAAAACCACTGATATTGAAAACTGATTCCATCTTCTCAATCCATCGAGTCAAACCGACCACGAGTATAAATTGCCCTACAGATCCCCTTGAACTTCAAAGGTTGACACTTCATGAAGTCAGTGTAAAAACAAGGGCGCGTAGTTTGCACGCTCCTTCGGTTATCCTCGTGCGAACTGTGGCTTCCATCTTCATTGGTGGAGTTTCGCAAAAGAGCTTGGTCAATCATTGCTTGAATGGATTTCTGGGAGTCATGTTTGTTATGGGTTGGTGTTGTTAACTAGGGGGTATTTGGTCCTCTTTGGTCGTAGGTGCCATGATTTGTCTAGAACACAAAAGACAAAACATGGGGTATATGACATAATATAATCTTGTTAATGAAGATATTAACACAAGATAGGTAATATAGTAACAACATAACACATCCATTTCAATCATAACTTTGAAAATTTACATGAATAGATGTCTGAGTACACATAATAACAATACAAAAGATCCTAAGGCTATGTTAGCGGTAAAGCCCCAAATACTTAACATGCCTAAACAATGACCTAGCAAGATTAAAATAACATAGATCACTAGATGTCCACTGTCAGCATCCCAAAGCATCCTGGTGATCAAGAATCCTAGCCTCTGGTCCTGGCTGGTGCTAGCTCTCCTCCTGCTGCTCTCGCATGATAACAACTCGGCCTACATGACGCTCATCTCTCCCCTCATGTCTCTAATGACATCTAAGAGTCTCTAACCATCTGGCCTGACGTCGAACTGTCTGTCTCGTCGTAGTGATTTGCTAAACACAAGCCTCGCTGCATCTGAAAGCGAGTCTCATGTTACTCTGATGCGATGTCTGAATGAGAGTACCTGAAGCTGGAGCTGTGTCTTGGTACCTGAGAGAGTCTCGTGTGCATACACAATGATTACGAAGGGCCCTGAAGCTTACTTAACTCGCTCCCGAACTCTTATCATCGGACTCAATCCAACGTAGTGAGCCCAACCTCTCTGGAATCATAGGCGCCTCCACCTCCACCATCCATATTGTCTCCTGAGAGGTCATCCAATCCCCCATAAGTATATCGCGCCCGCAGCGTATTAAGATTATTAATTGCCTATCGACTCGCTGTGATATACGAGACCTACTATCCTGAGCATCCTCTAGTAAAGCATACAAGTCCTGTGTATCATGCTCATGGAGCTCAGCAAGCTCTATGACCCTAGTATTGACCTCTCCTAAGGTCATCGATGCTATCTCAGGCACTGCCTCTATTGCTGACCTACCCAAGAGTCCCCCTAATACCGACCCAACATCTCTATATCCAAACTATCGTCTCTCCTTAGCACTACCATGCTGAATAAACCCATAATCTATCTCCCCGACTCTGGTAGGTCTACAGTAGAACTTTCTTCCACTCATATATCTGGAGAGCCTAGAGTGGACAAACATAACCCTTCAGGTGGCAGATGCTCAGACTCGGGAATCTCGTCCCTATGGTCAACAGGTGGTGGTATGTATATAGATGGTGGTAGTGATGGTAGTGGATGTGATGGTAATGCGGCAGTAACTGCGTCAATGAGAGCCTGAGTGGATGCTATCCTGAGTATCTGGATTTGGGTTGGACACCCAGATGATGGTAGTAAAGGTGATGAATGTGCAGATGGGGCCATGCACCTAGCAAGGCCTCATCCCACGCAGAGGGTGGAGATTATGATGATAGGTGGTGATGGTGAGAGTATCATGGCTAGAATCTCTCCGACCTCCCGCCACTGTGGAGAGGGATAAGGAAAAGTCTGAGGTCTGACTGTAATCCTAATCCCCAGTAGTAATTGTCAGTGTGAGGTGGTGGTATAACAGGCTCTGTTCCCTCAGATGGGAAAATAGGCTCATCAACAGGTACAACAATAGCATAGTCGGCCGGAGCTAAGTGCTCCTTCTCCTCTCCCTCCTCGTCCTCCTTATCCTCATCCTCATCATCCTCATCCTCCTCAGCGTCATCTCCATATGAATCGCCGTCATCATCATCTCCATCATCTCCCCCATCCATAGGATAGTCAAGTCCGACATCTCTGTCCTCACATCCTCGTTACTCCTCTGGATCCAGCCACGGGATCCGACTCAGTAACATATCCGGGTGATCTCAGCATAGGTTAATCAACAGGAGGTAAGGCTGCTCCTCATCCATAAACTCATGCTCATACCTACCGGATGTTATAAATACTCAGGGATACAGCTTTGGCACGTAGTCAGATCATGCCTGTACGAACAAGGCTCACGCTCATCGCTCGCCTGTGGAAGTGGCGGGTCTATGGAACCTCTGGCATGGTATGTAATCGCGGGTGATGTGTGGGCTACTAGCTGTATCGGGAGTCGTCGATCCTAATACGATGACCCTTTGAAATAACCATCCCTTATATACTCTTCATACATCTCTCACCAGAAAGGCTCTGCCGGCTCAGAGTCGGATGAGACCCAAAGTGTATGTGATCAGGCTGATGAAGCAGAAAGACAATGACCGCTGCAAAAGCAAAATAACTTATATAGAGAATTACTTATAGGAAAAAAAACCAAAGATTAATGTTTCTGTAAGCATAAATTATAAAAGTTTTATAGTAATTATACGTAATATCATTTATATACACGTAATATCGATCATGAAGCACTTAGTACCCTACTAATGCTAAACAATGCCATGTCAAGTAAGCCATAAATGATGATGCAATCAAGTATAAGTGTGTATTTCCCATACAAACCCCGTTTGTAAATCAAAGTGGTTTGAAATGATTATAGTTCATTACAATACATTTTGACCTGGTTCTCTAATAACCTTGGCTCTGATAGTCAATTATTTTACAAAAGTAGAATCACCAATCTGTAAACCCTCAAATCTGAGTACGCATGAACGTTGAATATCCGAGGGCGATACATTTTCAGATCATAGCACAAGATCTAAGAAACGACTACTAACGTGTCGTTTGAAAAAGAGAACATTGGATTAACAAAAAATCTTGTTTGTTACATAGCCTATACTACAAATTGTTTAACAATATAAATAACGATTCCGGTTTATAACAATAGTTCTCCCAAAAATGTAATAAGACCCCAAATCTAAGTGTTGACTCTTCAATTTATTACTTCCAATGTATCATCGCACCTCGTGCCTATGTGACCTGAAAACAATGCTTAAAAACGTCAACATAAAGTTTGGGTGAAATCATATGTTTTATGTAAATCAATTGTAGGACCTGCAAGATATCCAAGTGTATATTATAGCAACAAATGCAAACATCATAAAAAGAAATTACGTTTTTTCTAAGCTACATGACACTAGAAGCTCGACATACTCTAATGCAAATATATTTTCCACAAGTATCACGTGAATATATGCTAACGCCCCGCAATATCCCAAATTTCGACATGGTATGCTTTCGTAAAGTCCCATGAAAGCAAGTCACCCGAACGGGGATGTCAATCCTAATAGATCTATTCATAACATTCGTAGGCTCACTTAATGAATTCCCCAATCCACGAACTATGCAATTACAGTTCATGATCCATTGGACATAATAGGTTAATGGTAACTTAGGCAAACACGTAATCAGGTATAAAATGAACACTTTGCGTCGCACTTTTAAACCAAGCAAGTTCACAACCCCGAAGGATGTAAATCATTTAAATAACAGTAAAACAAGGGGCGTAACTCACCTTAGAAGGTAAGTCCTCTGATTGATATTATATATCCAAGCAGTAGTGGAATCACAAACCGTCAATTACGTAAGTAAAATACGGTCAAGTCTTTAGTCTACATATTTAGGGTAACGGACTCAGATGTATAAACTTTAAACAATTTCTAGTTTATATATACGGTTATCACTTGTGTGGTGGTGTACACGTTTATTGTATTTGTTTTCCTCGTTTGCTCTTGGGAAGGTGTACGACTATATACTTTTAAGTTTACAAGGGTTTAAGTATTAGAATAATAATAACACCTATTTCTCATTCGCAATTGACATTATTATAGTAAGTATACCTATTATAACACGAGCTGTCCCCGATACCATAAGTGTTTAATTAAAACCATTAAATTATATAAAATACCCTTATGTTTTTCATTATTTGGCAAAAATAGTCCATAATAGTTTAAAATAGAATATTTTCCGTTACACCCTCGAGTGTTCCATATTGATACGTTAGTCCCCTCTATTTTACAAAAATTACATTTTTTGGTTGCTAATGAGTTCCAAGACAGTCCCTCATTTTTAGGAATGTCAAAAATTATTAATATATACTAGCAGTAATTAACATATATGATAGTAAGTACTAACTCTGCTAGCAGTACTTTCTGCTAGCAGTACTAACTCTGTTGGCAGTACTAACAATAGCAAGCATTATAACAAACTCAGGCTATAAGTACTAACTTCAAGCTAGCAGTAACTATGTCTGTAGCAGTACTAACTTCTGCTAGTAGTACTAACTTCTGCCTAACAGTACTAACTTCTTAGCCCTGGCAAGTATTAACTCTAATTTATCTCGTAACATACAACCAGATTAGTGATTTACAAATTCGTTAGAGAGTTGTTATGAGTTTCGATTAGGTACACAAGAAAGTTTAGGAATGTCAAACTAGTAGTTACTATTACACTAGCAGCAGTATTGACAATACACTAGCAGTACTAACTCTGCTAGCAGTACAAACTTCTTAGCCTGGCAGTATTAACTTTATTTCTACATATCCCAAACAACCATAGTTCGCATATACATTGTATACTCATTCATATTGAGCAAAAACGAGTTGTTAATATTATGAACTGACTGAAAGTGTTTCTGTTTCCAAACAATTTTATCGAAACCCCTCGTTTAAATATTTTACGTGTGCATGTCATAATTAAACATTCATGGTTAATACACACATAATCTTTGTTACGTGCCTTATGGCTTTTATGGGTTCACCACACAAGTCTAAATATGTTGTATATTTGTAAGACGGTAGACATTGTTGTAGTCCATACAGGACTAGGCACGACCCATGTTTAGCGTCTTTAAACACATAATAACCGTTGGCTTATGACACAAGACGCCAAACATAGGAACTTGAATATGAACTAGCTTAACACACTTACAAGTGTTCCCTATGCTCTCTTGAACGTGTGGTGTATGCGAGCAATTTGGCTGACCCACGTGTGTAAAACATGATCCATAACCAAACCCTAAGCTTCAAGCTTATGTAAATACCCAACCCTACGTCGTGTAAAACTTTATACCACTTGTATGACAACCTAAAATGTTGTGGTGTTCGCATGAGATCAAGGGAGGTGGTGTTTGCGGTTCTGAAGCTCGAACACAAGAAATAAATATGTGTGTATTTTAAGATGTTTAGGGTGTAATGGTGAGTATTTCAAGAGTAGTAAAGAGTGTATAGTATACATGAGTATTTATAAGCAAAAGGGTCTAGTTCATATTCCTAGTCCTAAAACCAACCCAACCGTGCCCTAATCATACTAGAGTTTTGTAGTTTTGGTTAATCACACATAGTTTTGTTAAACCTGCAAGGTACTATTATAATACAAGATATATATACAAGATATGCTTAGATACTTGAAAACTTATGATTTGTGTGTCTCTGTGGTCTTGTGTTTACACGGATATACAAAGGAAAAAGAGAAGCCAAAATGCTTATTAACCTTTGTGTAATAGGATGTAGTGGGGGACCATTTAGGACTGATCATAATTATGGGAGTTTGTACCAGTACGTTAGCAATATCATTGGTAAGAATTTTTCTAGTGATTTGTGTGTACATATTATGCCGTGGGTTTTCGTAGGAAGGAAGGGATCCAACGTGATCAGTTAACCTGTGTATATAGCTAACATAGAGACATGTGTACAAAGTCTTAATAAACCAAAGGTAAAATGTTCTTAGTGGAGAGATTTAAGGATTTCTAGTTATTCTTGTCCCATAATTTCGGCTCTATTGGTATTTAACTAAGAATTATTTAATTTTTGTGATTAAGGATTTAAAAGTGGGTATATGGTTGAGTCTAGGTAAGTGTAGGTATTTCCGGGGTATGTTCCAAGGTATTTTATTGCAAACGTAACATTTATACGTGACCAATAAAATAAAAAACGCAAAGTAGCCTAATTATCTTCTTAATCACTTATATATTACTGGTTGATGTAAGCTTAATTCATTGATCGACTGTCTACATTAATTGATTTTTTTTTCTAGTCTATCTATATATACCAATAACCTAAAAGAATTACATAAAAGTAACTGCGTATCAACTAAAAATAAATAGTAAGAACGATTAATAAATTCGTACAATGACATAAGATAAGAAATTTTTACAAAAATAAAGTGAACCCTAATTTGATATTCTTGAAAACCTTAGAATCATGAAGTTAACTTTGAAAAATCACCTAATCACCTGGAAATCAACATGTATGCTTGCATTATAGAAAATGGAGAGAATAAGAGATGATATGTATGGTGTGATGTCATAGCTAGGGAGAAAGGGGAAGAGAGAAAGGTGAAGATTGTTGTTACAAGGAGGTTATGAGAAACCCTAAGTTGGTGAATGATATGAATTTATAGGTGAGTTTATGGTTTTAGGGTAATAAAGGGTTGACTTGTCAATAGCACACACACTAGTCAAGTGTGTGTGTTGGTGTCGTGGGTTAGTATGAGCCAAAGGGAAGGTGCACAACTTTGTGAGCTTGCAAGTATTTTCATGAGCCATGGTTCAATATTTACTAGTTGGTAAAAGGATCAAATAAGGTCAAAGACTTACAACATCACATTCCATTGTCTAGTGTAAGAGTTGGGCATGAAAATGACATATGGAGATGTCATTTTCTATTCTTACATAACATGTGAAAGCTTAAGATTTTGAAAAGAAACCAAAAGGTGCTTTCTTATTTAATTTAGGCTATGAACCAAAATTGTAAGAGAGTAGGAATCAAAATTTCAAAACTTTTGGCATCAATATTAATAATAATTGATATTTTGGGTCTACATGCAAAGGTGGTAGATTTTGGAGGTTTCGTTGGACATAAAATGCTAAAATCGCGAAACGCACACGAAAAACGAAAATATTGCAAACGTAAAAATTGCAAACGTAAGTGTACGTAAACTACGTAACACTATAAAATGATTAAATCAAGAATAATATGAGTGGACTAAGCTTAGTCCGGAGTCAGAACGCGTCCGATAACGTTTTTCAGTTTTACGCGGGATAACTTCTCGATTTTAGGTCAAATTTAAGCGTAACCTATAAAAGTCAAAATAGTGAATGGAAAAGTTTAAAATAATGACTTGGAATTTATGGGGTGTGACATTCTTTCCCCGTTAAATGATCTTCATCCCGAAGCTTAAGTTGTGGCATTTGACGATGGTGCAAAATTAACAATTAGATGTGTATATTTCTTCTGAAATTGATCTTCATGTTCCCAAGTAAGTTCGGGACCTCTTCTTGAATTCTATCGTACCTTGACATAATGAACACGACTTTTTTTCAAACGCTTGACCTTACGGTCTATAATTTCAACAGGTTCTTTGATGAAATGAAGCTTGTCATCGATTTGGATTTCATCTAATAGGGTGACAAGGGTTTCGTCGGATAGACACTTCTTTAAATTAGAATCGTAAGAAGTACTATGAACTCGGCTTAGCTGTTCTGGAAGTTTGAGTTGGTAAGCAACAATTCCAACTTTAGCAAGAATCCTAAAAGGTCCAATATGACGCGGGTTCAACTTTCCCCATTTGCCGAAACGTATCCTCACAACTGCGTAACGCTGTCAGTATACGAGTAGCTTGTATTTTGTCGCATATCCGAATGATATTCTTAGTCGTTTCATGGTGAAGTTTCAGGGCTAGTGAGTTGACTATCCCAACCTTGGTCTAGTAGATGGGCGATTGACACTCTTGGTCGTAAAGTGTCTCGAAAGATGCAGCCTTGATGCTACTACAATAACCGTGGTCATAATAAAATACTACTAACATAGATTAGCATTCCAATTGCTTATGCGGTAAGGTTCGTAGTGTATCCTCGATAGTCGGTATAGTCTGCTCGCTTTCGTAGTCGATAAACATAGTGCACCTTGTACCATATACGTGGTGTCTCCAAATCTTTTAGCGCAAGGACTATAGCTCCTAGCTTTAGGTTATGTGTCAAAACGTATTCAAGGAGTTCAACAAAATAACGAAATAGGATAACAAACGAATACCAAATAAAATGAAAGATAAAATGTAAAATGTCTACAATGTGCATGTAGGTACGGATTAAATGTTATGAGAATACTTAAAGAAATGATAAAATATCTGTACTGATAAGAAGACATACGAAAACTGAGAACTGATTAGTTGCACTGATGATTAAGGAAGTACATATCGGGTAACATAACGCATCAAGATCCATAAATGAAATAATATATGTCAGCGAAGGATCCAAAGAAAGAGCACTAATCTCCAAAAAGAGTAGTTGCCAATGTAAAAAGGCTATATCGAGTATAATGATTCATTATTTGATTATAATGATGTATGAACAAAGAATGCTAAAAGGAGAGATTAAATATATTTATGAAAAAGAAGCAAATGACCATCGATCAATGCAAACGAAAGAATTACCAAATCAAATCTCATGAAAAGAAAAGCTTAACTCAATATGAACCAAAAATTCGCAAAGATAAAATAATAATAATCACATATATAAGCTTTATAATTGATTTTAAGTAGCAAAAATAACAAAACAATAGATCATAACAATAGAGAGTATCAAGAGTATCCGTACAAATGTAGTAATGGTCAAAGGAAATGAACGTAAGGAATTATTCGATTAACAAAATAAATGTAGAGATTCATTTGTTCTAATAGATCACGAACCAGAAGACTATAGAGAGCCATCCGTATGATTAATCGATGCAAACGAGTGACCAAATATGAATAGTTGAAAGAGGCACATATCAAAGAAACAATATGTTAAGGAGACGAGATAGGTAAAATAATTGTATAAACAATTAATTATTATGAAGAGCTAATACCAAGTGGCTAAAACAAGTACACATTAAGAAAATGGTATATCAAGGATGTTAAAATAGAATATGTGAAATTTATTGTATAAACAATTAATTATTAAAGGGAGTGGAAATATCCGTACCATAAAGTGAACAATACATCAAGAGTTTTCAAAGAAAAGTTTTAAATAAAAAGGTGTGACCTTCATTAGTGGTTTGTCTCAAGGGTCTTTATGCGTGATTCATTCTCGGCATCTTGGATTTCGTTCTGCTCAAGGCGAAAGAGCATGTCAGCAATACGTTGGGATATGAGTCGTTGATATCTGCCAAACTTAGAAGTTGTCTTCTTGATGATATAATTTTTCCAAAATCACAAGAAATAAAGAGAAAAAGATTTGGCGTTAATGAGTCATGTTCCAGAAGTAGGTGTTTCAAGACGGCACGTTACGAGGTGACAAGTTACTAGTCGCGTTCCAATTAGCCGGCATGTTCCTATGTGGTGAGTTTTGTGACGACGTATGCGTTTCAGAAGTTCAATGTGAGTGTTCAAACTCAGAGTCGAATAGTACAATAACCAATAGGATCGACAAACTATGTCAAGTTTTAATATCATCAAAACTGGTATTATAAGAGAATCATGAGAAGTTTTAGAGACCATTGTGTCTCTGATAATGTCTTGATAAGGTTTTAGAGATCGTTGTATCATTTGCAACGTCTTGAAAATAAACGAGACAATTGTGTCACTAATAATGTCTTAAAAGAGTTCTAGTATTTATATAAATAACTTTTATATAAAACCAACGGGAAAATCTACGTACGGCAAAATAAACGTAAGGTAAATGTAAATGCACATGTAGGCCAATATAAGGCAAGTATAGGTAAGGATAAAAATCATGTAAGGATCACATATTGGTTATAGACCATACCTAAAATGCTACCTGGTTCTCTATAACCTTGGCTCTGGATACCAATCTATCACACCCCCAAACGAGGATGGACGAAATACGTGTCTGAGGGCGTGACGTCATAATATTTCAAACATAAAGCAAAGGGAACGACCACTAATGGACGTTTTGGAAAAATCATAACTCGTTGCATTGCTTTAAAGTAAATAAGTCTTTCATTAATCAAAACCAAATTTAAAAATGTTGCGGAAGCATAAGTTAAGTTTTCAAAAGATAACGAGTATGAAGAATAAATAAAGTCTTGAAAGATGATATCATATTGCACGTAGACTCCACATAGCACACCAGAGAAGTCCAAAGCTAAGCACCTAAGAAAAACATGCTTGAAAACGTCAACATAAAGTTGGTGAGTTCATAGGTTTAAGTAAGTATTTATGCGAACCAAAAAGAGTTTAGCGACTATGTTTCATTTCAAATATCATGGAAAATGTTTAGCAATCAGTGACGTTCAACAAAGTAGTATAAAGTACCAACGTTTCAACGTACGACTATTGTAACACCTACAATAATCACAAAAAGTGTCTGCGATATTGCCCTAAGCTCATGACACCGAAGCCTTAACAAGTTGTGTAAATCCTAGTCTTTTAGATTTGTCTCAAATCGATGTTTTGCAAAAACACCTAAGTTCTACCTTAAATGAAATGCACCCACTGGCCGATGTACTCATCCAAAATTCTCAAGGTGGGGGTGTCAACCCCAATAGATCTATTCATAGCATTCGTGCTTACACAAAGTAATTAACAGTTCATGATAGTGTGTACTACGTGGTAATAGGGAAACTTAGTCAATACGTAAAAGTTTAAAGCATTTGTATCCATAGTAAAAGCAACCAATGTATTCGTAAAAGTTTAACGTACTTGTATCCATAAGTAAAACGAGTGTGAAATCATTCATGTAAATGAGTTTGTAAACGAGCATATAACGAGTTGAAATCCATAATGTAAATGAGTTTGAAATCGCACATATAAACGAGTTTGAAACCAATAATGTAAACGAGCATGTTCTCACCCCAAAAGATTATAAAGTATATATAAAATAAGTATAACGTGGGGCTATAAACTCACCTTAAGTAGGTCGATGAGCAAAGAAATAATCAATAGTGTCAAATCGGAATCAAGAATGCCTAGCCGCGACCTAATAAAATGGCGCGCTTTAGAAGAAAGAAAAATACACGAAACATTATACAAAACGCTTATAAGAGAAAAAGACATCCATGTGTGTTTGTGTTTTAGTTTATTTAACAAAAACATGACTTTACGAAAGTATAAAGTTCTTCGTTACGTTACGCCGCTCTTACGAAAAATTACCGTTTTCGGAAAGTTACTATTTTTGGAAAGTTTTAATTTTAGGAAAGTGTAAAATTTCCGGACATTAATACCGTCCCCTATATATGCTAAGTCTATATTTCCAAAAATGAACTAACGAAACCTAAACGTCTACTTTCCACATCCATCTCGCTAATATATACCAAAAGTTACTATTTTTAGAAGTTTTCCGCTTTTAGAAGTTCTGACACCCCGAACGTTAACGGTGTCTAATAATAAAAGTTTTTAAGTCCATTTTGCACCTAAACGCTCTAAGGTATCCTAAATGTCTAAGTCTCCATTTTTATCTCGCCAATAGTGACTTTACGTTTTTTACAAACTTTCCCCATTTAGAAATCCCAAACGCCATCCCGACAATATGTTTATGACCTTTCTAATGTCCCTAATGAATATATAAGTGTTACTATATGTTTTGCCAATGTTTTAAAGCCCAAACAAACCCGAAAGTGTCCGAAAACACATTTTCATGTTCCAACCAGCAACCACTTTTAAAATTTCCTTACATGGTTTCGTGATTCTTAAAACGACCATTACTTGGTCATATTAAGACCGTTTTCGACGATCCTTATACCGAAAGATGCGTATCGGCATCTACTATCATAGTCTTAGAGTTTTAGCACCTTAAAACAACACTCATTAACCTACTTATTAATTTCGGACAGAATTCGTTACACAACCAAACGCTTTCAAAAATCAACCCAAACTTCACAATAGTGCTTAATCTAACCTAATCTTCATTCACAACTAACCCAACAACAAAGCCACACTTATATCTAGCCTAACGTCATCTCCATCAATTCATTTACTCACTAATCAACACTTCTTCATGTATTTTATAAAACCCACTTGATTAGTTTATAAAAGTATATCACAAACACATGGATGTAATGGATCTTTATGCAATAACATAAACAACACACGAAATCAAAGAAAGAAGATCAAAAGAGCTAACAAAAGATGAAAAACAAGTAAAAGAAAAAAAGATCTATAAAATAAATCAAGATCTTGCAAAACCCCCAAAATAAAGTGAAACCCTAATTTGATGATTCTTGAAAACCTTAGAAATCAATGAAGTAAACCTTGGAATCACCTTAATCAACCTTGAAATCAACTATTGTATGCTTGCACTATGATAAAATAGAAGAAAAATGAGAGATGATAGGGATGGTGGTGATGCCGTAGCTAGGGAGAAAGGGGAGGAGAGAAAGGTGAAGATTTTTGTTACAAGGAGGTATGAGAAACCCTAAGTTGGTGAATGATATGTATTTATAGGTGAGTTTATGGTTTTAGGGTAATAGAGAGTTGACTTGTCAATAGCACACACACTAATCAAGTGTATGTGTTGGTGTCGTGGGTTAGTATGAGCCAAAGGGAGGGCGCACAACTTTGTGAGCTAGCAAGTATTTTCATGAGCCATGGTTCAATATTTACTAGTTGGTAAAAGGATCAAATGAGGTCAAAGACTTACAACATCACATGCCATTGTTAGTGTAAGAGTTGGGCATGAAAATGACATATGGAGATGTCATTTTCTATTCTTACATAACATGTGAAAGCTTAAGATTTTGAA
>BQNB010114301.1:0-21777 GCA_026074375.1 Tanacetum coccineum
TGATATGAAACCTGAGTTTGAGCTAAGATGCTGAATAATGAAGTCGTATGGGTTGTTTTGGGTCAAAACATCTTCGTTCGCCTAGTTTCTTCACTTCGGGGCTTCAATTCTTTATGGATTTGCTTGTTTACTTCTCTTAGACCTTCTTATCACTTAATGGAGCAAAGTATTGCTTCCTATAATAGGTATTAGATAAGAGAGTTGGGGATAAGTTTAAATGAGTGTTCTATGCCTCTATTTATAGTCGAACCATGCATGGAAGGCCAAGGAACTCATGAAATCTGGTAAAGACACATAGAGGGTCTAGTGTATGATGCATTGAAGCTATATGATCAATGGTGGAAGTCTAGGAATAAAAATCAAGAAATGAGTCATGGTTTAGAAACTAGCTCGGTTTTAGGGTTTAGGGTTTTAAATTAGGGTTTTGAGTGCAAAAGGATGTATGAAATCTTATGAATAGAATAATTAGGGTTTACACATTGTATATTGAGTGTAGTAGCTTGTACACAAGTGGTGGTGAAGAAATTAGAATGAAAACGGAGGTAAAACGGCTATTTTGGAGATCATGCTTAATGACTTGTATATTGAGCTTTTAAAGACTTGTACCTTGAATTGAAGAGATTTTATATTTCAAACAAGATGTTATATTGTTTGTACATATGCTTTAGTAGCTTGTGCATTCACTTTAGATGTTAACCTTTCATGAAGTTTGGGTTTAGAGGCATACTATAACAGTTTAAAGCCTGTTTTGATATAATGTTACAAATGACACATTATATGAGTAATGTAATTTGTAAAAATGATATTATGATATTGACTTGACATGTTATGATGATTGCTTGACATATATGAAGATAGGATTGCCATAGATAGGTTGCGTGAGTCCGTTAACTTTAGTTATGCAAGAAATGTTGCACACTGAGATATTGGCAAAGTAAGTAATGTAATAAAGCAAAAAATTTCACTAGAAAAAGGTGAGTTCATATATAATAGATAGATTGTACATTGTATCTTAATAGATGGATATTTACATTGATGAAAATTGCGGGTTGTTATATGTGCAATACTACCACATACTTCACACCCAGGGTAGAACTCATAGTGGTCAGAGTGATGGTCATTAAATCCATAGTATTTGCACTCTATGAAAGGCTTTGGAATCAAAAGAGTCTTCTTTGGTGAGGGTTTCAGAGGTGACTGAGCCTTAAGCTTACTTAATGTTTTCTTAACAGCAGCATGTTCTAAGTGTTCTTTGGTAAGGTGGTTAGTTGAACCACAAGTAGAACACTTGGGCTTAGAGTAGCAATCACCAGAGAGATGGTTCCTAAAACCACACTACTTACAGGGTCTAAACCAAGTCTTTTGCTTGGAAGCTTTAGAACTACTTGGCTGGGTGCTTGATGGAGGGGTGCCTGAAGGGATCTCAATTTGCCTTTTGAGACCCTTTACCTCTTCCATCATAGTTAGAAGAAGTTGCTTAGTGGATGAGTCAGCCTTTTTATCAGAGCAAGGTTTAGGACCAGTAGTAGATTTCTCTGTCTTTTTCTTAATGACATATGTAGGTAACACTTTAACAGATGGTCTAGTCTTCTTAGGGTCAGGAGTGTCAAGTGTAATTTCAGCCATGTTAAGGGTCAAGTCAGACAGAGAAATAAGACTCTCTGAATTGCCAAAAGGTGATGCTCCTATTAGCTTAGGAAGAGGTGGAAGAGGTTCCTGAGAGTCACATTCATATTCTGAATCAGATGTAATCTTAGGTGCAAGCTTAGATAAGGATTCACCAGCTTTAGTGAAAACAACCTCTTTGGTGAAGATTTTCTCTTTCCTTCTACCTTTCCCACCTAAATCTTTGACAATATTTCTAGGTACTTGCTCAGAGAGCAGTTGGTCTAGGGTGACTTTACTGCAGGTCCATTTCTCAATGACCTTTTTTAGGTCAATGATCTTATCCTTTAGAGATTCATTCTCTAGGTTTACCCTAATGACTTCATTTTGAAGAGAGTAATTGATGGACACAGTGTTTTTAAGGTTAGACAATTCTGACTTATGTAAGGACATTTCTTGTTTAAGTAGGTTAAATTTACTAACCAGGTTTTTCCTTTGATCCTCCACATAGTGAAGGCCAACATGAGTATAGTCTAAAACATGTTTCCTTTCATCACCATCAGTCATAGACAAAAGTTTGTGTACCTTTTTCATGGTAATGTCAACCCATTGGCCTGATCTTGCATCAGCCTTTCCAACTGAGGGCTCGTCCTCTGCAATTGCCATAAATGCCCTAATCTTGGTGCTCCCTTCATCATCTGAGGAAACAAATTCATCATCCTAGTTAAATGACTTAGCTAACAAACCCTTTTCACTCTTTTCTTTATCCTTCTTTCCCTTTTCACTATTTCCTTTGGTCATATCATCAATCCTCTTGGTTAGGATAGCCAATTCAGCTTTGAGTCCCTTGTATTTTCCCTTGTAATCTTTTTGATGATTACCAAAGTTCTGAGAAGATGTTTGGTTGAAGGTGGTGTGTATGGTTTGGATTTAAACGAATTGTTTGAGGATGGATACGATGGTGTGGAAGTTTTATGTGAGGGACAGTCCTTTTGAAAATGACCAAGTTTTCCACAAGCAAAACATGTTTCTTTGGTTTTGTCTAAGGGTTTCCTAGCTGACCCAACCCTGCCAGACCTCTTATAGAACCTCTTCTGATTTTCCAGTAGAGCTCTTTCATGATATTCAACATTTAGATCAACCATGAATTCGTTGTTGGCTCTTTGATCTTCTTCAACATTTAAGTTACTATCCTGAAATTAGTGGTTAGAAATAAAGGCTTTTGATCTTGAGGCCTGAATGGTAAATCTTTATGTCTCTGTCTCATAGATTTAATCAATAAGACCCTCCTCATAATTGTACTTTCCATACAAAGTGGAAAGGCTATCATTTTTGATAGAATTATTTGCCCTTTGAGTTTGATTCATGCTTAGCTATTTTCTTGGTAGGATATTAACAAATGTGGCATTGACTTCTTCTTAAGGAATGGTAACACAATTATTTTCAAGGTCATTTAGCAAGCATTTTAACCTTGTGAAAGTTCCATTTACTTCTTCAGCTTCAAGTGATTTAAAAGCATTGGACTTAAGTCTCAAGGCTGCAATCTTGGTATCTCTTATGTCAGATGGTCCCTCATGTGCCAAAATGAGATCTTTCCACATCTCTTTTGCAATTTTGCACTAGATGACAGATTTCATAACATCATTTGGTAAACAAGATATAATGATACTTTTTAATCGTTTATCTTGATTAGCAAGACGACTCTCAGCATTTGACCATTGATTTTGATGTTTAGGCAAAGGATTTTCAGAAATGGACAAACTTGACATGGGTACAAATGGTCCATCGTTTAGAGTTTTTAGAAGGTAAGTTTCAAGTCTGCCAAGGAATACTAAGAACCTAACTTTCCAACTCGTGAAATCCTCTTTGTCAAAAGCAAGAACATTTGTGACATGAGACCCTCCTCTTGAATCAAGAATTTTAGGAAGGTTCTCATCTACAATACTTTGAGACACATTTGTTGTGTTTGTAGTATTGATGGGGTCAGTAGTTGCATGCATCATGTCAACCCTTTTACCATTAGGGCTACCCAGATTACCAGAACTTGCACCAAAAGGTGGTGAGATAGGTGGTATGGTTCCAGACATGATTAGATCTTGATTTGTTTAAAACAAATAATAGTTTCTAAAAGGTTTTATAAATTAACACTGCTCTGATAACAATTAAAAGTCCTAATTAACACGTCTATATGGAATATAGCACTTATCTAATGTAAATAACATAAGTAATAACTTTTCAATCGTGTAATGCTTTATTGATTAAGAATCAAAGTATTGCAATGTGCTATGGATCGCACAAGTTGAATGATAATGTATAATCACCCTTTGAACAAGTAAACTTGATAGAGTATCAAGTTTACAAGCAAACTTATATAGCCAGCTGATAGGATCAGAGGTCTACGTTGTAAGTTTGACAAATGAGTAAATACCGATTATAATAACAACAATAAAAACGATAACATTTACTCCTTACAACATTCTCTATTTATACTAATACGAGGTTGCGTCCTTAGTGGGGGTAGTTGCAACGTGTCAAGATTCTAGTAGAGGACGTATGAGGCATTTAATGTACGTCTAATCTTAGAAACTACCCGCCTATACTTTAGTGAATAGTTTTGACAACTGTTCACTACCTTTACTAACTTCGTACTTGGTACAGACAACTTAAATTACCTTTTGTCGCGCCTAAATGTGATATTGAGTTTCCTGCCTAAACATTAAAGAACACTTTAAGCTCAGCTTGTTTTTCTTCAAAGGGTAATAGGAAAGTCAGAGTATTTCCACCTCTGACTCACCTTAGAACCTTAGCGTATTCCTTCTACATACCATCTGATATCCATCCCAGCTGACGAGTATATCTTCAAGTAATCTTCGACTTCCTTAACGATGTCTTTGACTTGAATACGTCTGATGTTGCTCTATGAGGCTTTGCACTCAGAGACTCCTTTCATTACCTCTGAGTCCCACTCAGTGGTTCTTTCATTATTTCTAAGTCCATGACTTAGAGGTTCTTCAATACTTAGCCTAATTTATGTTTAAATCTAGGAGCTGATAACTAGGCTCTGAATCGTCCTAACAAAGTCGGTCTGCATATCTGATTTAGTTTGCTTAACTAATTTTTTGTTGAAACATTAAGTTAGTGTTGCATGTTATTGAAGTTGAATCTTTACAAGATGCTCTCAAACAGATGTTACTGATTGATGCTATAGATGCATATGGCACCATTACCAATATAGGGAAAACAACGGCAGCAGGTATTTCATTTTCTTTTAACTAAATCACTATAGGCTGAGTAATCGGTGATTACTAGCTACAAGGTCAAAACATGAATAAACTCAGTTACCTTAGCTAAAACTCGGTCAAAATTTGGGGTTAACTAAAAACTCAGTTTGAGGTATTTGAACAATTGTGTTAAATTTTCTAAACATATTTCTATGTAAATATGAATATGTCATGCATATAAGTTCTGAATTTATATATATTAAGATTCTATTATGTATATTCCGAATTTATATGTCATACAATCTTGTTAACATGCCCATATTGCTACCTCTAATTTATGTGTATGTTATTAAGTGATGATACTATACTATCTTTAAAGCAATGGTAGAACTAACCAGATAGAGAAGAAGACAATAGAAAACTCAAATGTACCCAAGAAATATGTAAAGAATGTCGCGCCCGTTGATGATGCCAAAAGTAGGATACAAGTTGCTCGTGAGCACTTCCTTGCCCCTAAAGGAAATAAGTAGCAATATGACTTTGATATGGTGATGTTCCTATGATTACCCAACCATGCAGTTGATTAGTCACCTTTAACAATATTTTGAACTAGTCATGTCTACATATACATAAATAACTACTATACAAACAAAATCTTGCTATATCCGGTTGTATCCAGCCAAGACTTGAATATTCCGGCCAAGACCTGGCTATATCCGGCTATACCCGGTTGATTCGGCCAAGACCTGGCTATATCTAGCTATACCAGTTGATCCGGCCAAGACCCGGCTATACCCTATTAGACCCGGCTATATCCAGCTAGACCCGCTTAGATCCGTCTAAAACCCAGATATACCCTGTTAGATCCGGCCAAGACTCGGCTATATCCGGCTAGATCTGTCCAAGAGCTGGCTATATCCATTTATATCCGACCAAGACCCAGTTATATCCAGTTAGATCCACCCAAGACCCGGTTAGACCCAGCTATATCCGTTTAGATTCGGCCAAGACCCGGTTAGACCCGGCTATATCCGGTTAGATCCGGCTAAGACCCGGCTATAAGTGTAATATTTTAGTTAGAGCCATGGTAGTGTATTAATCCCTAACCATGATATAAGTGTGAAATAGCTAATAAGGGCCAGGACAATGACCAGAATCCAGAAAAGCAGATGACCAGCTTCAACTTGTTTACTTATTTATGAGGTCAAATGGACCAAATAATCATTTTTCATGTATAGTAGACCAGGTCTAATAGGTGTCTAACCGGTTAAAAGTCACCCAAAGTCTATTTCATCTATGCAAACTCGAGACTCAATTCAAAAAAATAATTATATTGCTAGAAAAAAAATCTTGTAAATGAAAAATAAGTTGCAGGTCAATGTGTTTCGACCTGACTAAAACTGACCTGTTTCAACCAGAAACCGTCTTAACAAGCTGATTATCCAAATGCTGGACCAACCTATCATGCCTACTGGTTTAAGGACCAGGCATAGACCCAATAAATGTGAATTCATCATTTCATACCCATGACCTTTATTCATATCCAAACTGCCAAACACTATAGTAAAGCTGATGTTTTTCCTGATTGATCCATATAACCTCTCTCCTTAGTCCTTTCTACCATTGTTGATACAACGAAAAACAAGGTAAGAATGATTTACAAAAGTAACAATGGTTGACCTATACAACGTTTTCCTTCAGTTTGGCTTTTATTCTGTTAGTGCAATGTATATGCTTACTAGTACAAAACGGTGCTCTTCAAACATGTTCTTTTTGCTCGATTATGTGCTTGCAGAGTAGACAGTTCGCTTTTACCTTTAGCCATTTCAAAATGAACGCAACATGGTAGTGATGGTTGCAGGGAAGTAAATGGAGTATTGCTCCGGCTTCATAGTGGCAGAGACCTATGCATCAATTCTAAAAAGAAATAGCGATAATAGTCAGAATGGTTAGTCTTTATGAATATTACACATGCAAAGCCAATAATGAAAAATACTATGGTTAGTCTTTACAGCTCATTTACTTATATAAAATAGGTCGATTTGTATGGTTTACATTTACCAAAAACTTGGGTAAAAAGGGAATATCCCAAACTTGTCTAAATCGAGTGATGATCATCCTAGCTGCTGGGACGATTATGACATATGCATATAACATATCAAGTTATATCCATCCCAGCTTAGCTTAGCTTTTTTCATTGGTTTTCATTATATGCAGATAAATGGGCGTGCCAAAATGGATACTTTATGTCATGGCCAAACTAGGCAAAGCCGACGTACAACCACTTTTTGTCTTGTCTTTTCTTGAACACTATAGAAGATTTGTTATTTTAGACATGACTAAAAACTATCTTATTACAATGACAGTCTAATTTATGAAATAAAAATATTAAAGAGGTTTTATACATTTTGAAAACACTTTGGCCAACTTCAACCTGTTTGACCAATTTTTGTTTTCTAAAAATTCCACCCGTTAAGTATAATCCAAACTGGCGACTCATTTACTCATGAATGGGTCTAATTTCCAACTTTAACTTTCATAGCATCTGCTGAGATGGTCATACACAATATAATATTCATGCCTATCAGCCTATAATTGAACATAGATAAGCTTATAGAATATTCAAATGATACTGTAGTATTAGACTCAGATTTTAGGGATATCCATAACATGGGATTTTTTGACCATCGTTTACATCGTCTCATCTTTTTCTATAGTTTGAATTATGTGGCAATTATTTAGTCTTTACTCATTTTGATTAAGCATAATATAAGCAAATTCTCATTGATAGTTGACTTACCGCATCCTTAGTTAGAAGAAAACGATCAACATTAAAGTCTAGACCATTTGTTCCCATAGGGACCATCCTGCTTAAAAGTACATCAGGTTGCTCCTCATCATTGGACACTGCATATATGTATTTGGGAAGGATGTTGATGTCAGCATTTGAAGCACCTTCTTCTTGTGTATTATCATAGATATAAAAATCATTGACAAAAATAAGAGAAATAAACAGATTTGATATATAAAATGTTCACTTGTTTCACTTAGCGACGAATAAGATACACGATGCCAATGATGTAGGGGAAGCAAAAATAAACAACAAGTCCTACTAACAATGATAACATATAGCCAATCGCAGCAAAGAACATGTTGATAGCCAAAAATGCTAGAGTCAACCTGCAATTATTCAAAAACCAAGGGAAATATGAAATTTGTCAGACATTTCATGTTTCTGGACTGATAGAGATATTATCCTCTGGTTTGAAAAATACATCAAAAATATTGGTCAATTCCACAAGTACCTGTATGTTCTGACATACTTATTACATATTAACCCTTCATATGATACAACATTACGTATGGCTACTTCAATATCACCATTTTGTACATTTCTTTACATATTAACCCTTCATTGTGTTTTTTAGAAAATACACATTAGTAGAGCTATCAAATCAGGTCTGACCATAGCTTAAGTATATTAAGTTAAGTTGAAGACATACCAGAATAGACATGGCGCGACATGCAGAAGAACCTTGTAAGCTAAGATGATTCAAATGAAGCCAATTACTGAACCGATGTACGAGATCACCGTGTTAAGCCTTTCACATCTTCTATAAGGACTGCAATGTCCAAAATACAAAATATCAGTGGAATGATAGATTATAACTACGATAACTATACAAACCATTTCTTATGTCAATGTCCCACATTTCCTTTTCTTTTTTAGAATTTTTTTTGAATAAGAGTCAATAATACGATCCACCAATTTAGTTAGTTTGACTGTTTGAGTGGCAAAGATATTTAGCAATGGTGTTGGGATTAAAAGTCTTCTTGATGTTGTTTGAAGTTACTGCTGCTCTTATTGATGTTAATGCTGCTCAGTCAAAGTTACTACTGCTAGTAGAAGTTATGACTGCCAAGGTTAGAGTTACTGCTGCTAAGCAAAACTTAGTGTTGTTCAGTAATCTTAATGAAAAATATGCTAAGTAGTTAGTACTTCTAGTGTATATTACTACTACTAGTGTAACTTAGTTACTACTGCTAGTGTAACTTAGTTACTACTGCTAGTGTAACTTAGTACTGCTAGTATATGTTAGTACTGCTAGAGTAAAGTTAGTACTGCTAGTGTAAAGTTAGTACTATTGGTGAAGATTGAAGAAAATATTCTAAGTAGTTACTACTGCTTGTACACAGTTAATGTTGCTGGTGTATAAGTTACTATTGTTGGTGCTAAGTTAATGCTGCTAGTACAAATGTTACAACTGCTCAAAGATTAAGACTGCTGAAAGAGTTTCTACTGTCAAAAGAGAATGGATAAAGACATTAGAAAAGATAAAGATTGATTAGAGATCAAGATTACTTACGTGATAAGTATTGGTTATTTATAGAATAGATCATAGAGAATATCCTAAGTTTTTAGAATATCTTGTAAATCGACTAGGACTCCTTGGTGTATAAAAGGAGGTCTTAGGGCATAGAGTTTGATATCTTTTGTTTTGATATCGTTATAGCTTCAAGGTTTTGTAACCCTAATACTAGGAGAGTATTCATATTATTTGTAATAATAATATTGGAGCTTTTGTTCTTGAATTGTATTGTCTTGTGTTATTGTTTCATTAAGAATTCTTCTTATTATTAAAGATTAGATTTCGCATAATTTTTAATACATTCAACCAAAGTTTCTACTATAGTTGTGTTAGATTTATCTAATATAACTAAACCTTATACAAGCTAAGGAATTTGATCTATTAAAGTGGAATCCAATAAGAGGTATTCTACAACTGGGATCAACAAGTGGTATCAGAGCTTGTTGAGAAACTTTGAATAAGAAGAACCTGTTTGAATACATAAGATTTCTTTGCTAGAAGATATGGATTCAGACTCAGCACATATAAAGGCTGCATCAAAAGTGCCTATGCTCAAACCAGGTGAGTATGAGCTTTGGAGGATGAGGATGGAACAGTACATCCAGATGATTGATTATTCTCTATGGGAAGTCATAAAGAATGGTAATGCACCTCTAATAACAAAAGTTGTTGAAGGTGTTGAGACTACAATTGCTCCTATAACTACTGAAGAAAAGGCACAAAGGAGGTTAGAGTTAAAGGCAATAAGCACTTTATTGATGGGCATCCCTAATGAACATCAATTGAAGATTAACCCTATCAAAGATGCCAAGTCATTGCTCTAGGCTGTTGAGAAGATGTTTAGAGGGAATGCTGCTACTAAAAAGACTCAGAGAAATCTTCTAAAGCAGCAGTATGAAAATTTTACTGCATCTAGCTTAGAGATATTAGATCTAAACATTTGATAGGCTTCAAAATCTTATCAGTCAGTTGGAGATTCATGGTGAAAGTATCTTACAAGAAGATATGAATTAGAAGTTCTTAAGAAGTCTCTCGGTTCTTGTTTGTTGTGCGTGTACCAGAAGAAGAAACTTATACATCCTGGCACCTCAACAGACCTTCCCAGAAATAGAATTCAAAGAACTCTACACTCCATCATACAAACCACCAGGGGTAATCTATGAAGACTTGACCAAACATAAACGAGTGATACTGGCTGATGAGCTGTACAAATTCTCGGACGGGATACTCAAGAAAGTTTAGGATGAGCTTCATCAATAAATTTGTTTGAAAAGCAGATGCGTGAAAGGCAAATCATCAGAAATCTAGAGCAATTGGTTGGTGCTCGGGAACTCGAGATGGACTACAAAATGATGACGCGTACCGTATGATCGTCAGGTCTAATATCAAAATCTTATCTAGTGAATAATGTGAATATGTAGTATTGACTTATAATAATAGGCAATATCAATAGTGTTTGAGTACGAATTTTCTAGAATTTTTCAATAAATTCAAAAAAATTCAAATTAACGTATTCAACACTATATTTATAATACCCTTATAAATTGAGGGGGAGCATTAAAATGTTCCTAATATGGCTTGTTAATAATCAGAACATTTTTCTCCCCAACCTGTTTTCAAACATATTTGAATCAATTGATATCCAAAATATCAAGAAATTTGACATTTTTAATAAGGGGTGAAAATGTATGTGATTCTAAGGACTCAAGTGCAAGCTTCGCCCTTCATGGGCTAAACATTTACGAATATCGATGCATGTGTTAAGGGGGAGCATTTATGAAAAGTAAAACCATCGAAGTACTAAATATTTTGATTTATATCACAAAGTACCTTGATCGATGTTTTCAAATGGTTTTAAGGCTGAGAACAATATCAAAAGACCGACCATGCTTGTAATTAATTGGAGTTATAAGGCGGTTAAGATTAGGTATTCGTTCCCATGATCCAGCCAGAACCGGAGGGATCTACCCAGGGACATTTCATTAGATAGAATAGAAGTCCTTAGGTATGATACAAAAGGAATAAAGTGAGAAAAGGGAATAATGTGAACTAAGACAGAGCTGACACTGGAAAAACCCAACAAGGTGTTAGTGATGAAGTCTTTGTAAGCATTGAAGGGGTTGAAGATTTAAAAATAAATGTAAAGATAAAGGGTAAAAAAAAGAAGCTCTCCTTACCACAATAGGCAAGAAACGTGGTCAATACTTATGTTTCAGAAACACTAAGCTTTGTCTGGTATTGAAGATATCTCATAGACCCCAGTGATGCAATGCACTACACTTCCTGCCACTCAAGGTCTCCTCAAAAAGACTCTTGTTTCATTTCTCACAGAGATTAAACACATTTCTATCAACTTTCTAACTCTGAGTTAGTTGGTATTGAAAAGGTGGCAGTCTGCTCCAGCCTCTGATTACTAAAACCAAATGTGCACTATTAAGTCTCGAGCCATAAAAGAGGTCATTCATAAATCTCATTAGGACACTTATCCAAAATATGCTTGCTAATTCACACAATGTGAAAACAAGAAATATCTTAGAGTCCTACGCATTATCCTTGTAATTTTGCCAGAACATCAGAGTGATACCAAAAGTATTCACCGAGTGTCGATGGGAAATTCCTTTATGAGCCAACATCAAACAAGCTTTGTGGTAGGTGACTTGTGAGATCCTACACAAATCAAACTTGTGACACTGGATATCGATTCGGTCCGCATATGAATTGACAAATTAATTTTGAAAAAGATAGAACTCTTAGTGTGTTATAAAAATCAGTGTTGCAAAACAAGGTCTACAAGGCCGATTAATCGCCGCCTAGGCGCTACAAGGCCACCGACCTTGCCGATTTATGTAACAGGGTCAAACAGATAGGTCAACCGTGGTCAACGGCGATCAATAGTGGTCATCGATGGTCAAACTTGCCGGAAACCTTCTAATCTTGCCGAAAGTACCTAAAACACACAGTAAACTTGTTTTGATCACTTATAGTAAATGTTTAAATCTATTACAAGTTGTTTTTTTAGAAAAAGTCTTGCTAGTAATACCATAAACTCGCCAGAAATATACAAAACTTGCCGAAAATACCCAAATTTTACCAGAAATGTCATTCTAATTAATCGCTGATTAATCCCGCCTAGACCGATTACAAGCTACAAGGTGATCGACCGCCCAGCTAACGATTTATGATTTTTGCAACCTTGATTAAAAATCGTTTGCATCTTAACACACCGACTGATTTTCCTAAATCAATTTTCAATCTTATGTCCATGGAAAGCCTCACAAGGGTAAATGGACATTAGAAAAAGCTGAAACACGATTTTGACGGAAATCAAATTGGGAAGATAGTAACTTACTGATTCACTCTTACCGTGTTGTCTGCTTTGAGACGCTCCGGTAATAAGAACGGCTAGTGCAGCTGCGAAACCCTATCAAGGAGTGATTCGATCCAAATAGTCTATACATAATAAAATATATATACTCAAATTAATTATAGTATAGAGAGTATCCCGTTTGATAAAAATTGCTTGAGGACAAACAATAATTTATCTCCCGAATGTCGTATCCTGACAAGAGGCGAATTTAAAAACCGCGAAAGTACTTTGTTTGATGCTTGAATATCAATACTTTGGTTTTTGAATTTAATTCTACGAACGCAAAAGAAAATAAAGATAAGCTAAATTAACAATTAAAGCAATTAAGAAATTTAAGCTAAAAACGATAATGGGAATCGAAAACCGAGACTTAAAAATAACTAAACTATCCAATTTTAACCCTAAAAATACAAATTTAATTTCTAAAGGTCTTAAATGATTAAAAATAATTTTAGAAAAAAGAATTGTGTTTGTTTTACTTTTATTTTATTTTTTATGAATTTAAAACTAATTTAATCTAAAAATATTATTAAAAATATTAAACTAATTTATAAAAATCTAAAAAATTCATGAAAAGTACTTTGAACAAATCTAAACTTAAGAAAATTAAACCGGGAAAATAAGATGAAACTAATAAGCAGTTATAAAGCAAATAAGCTTAAACTGAAAAAGATACTATATTAATTAAATGTTGTAAGGTAATAAATGAAAAAGTCCCAAGGGCAGTTGGTAGTGGAGTGTGTGTGTTGAGGTGTTGGTGTTATAAAGGAGAGGTCACAGGTTCAAAACCTGTGGCCTTTCTTTTTTTACAAAACATTTTTTTATTTTTTTTATTTAAAAAAGCTAAAGTATAAATGAAAATAAGCTAATTTAATAAATGGACTTAATACTAAAACTTAATAATAAGCTAATAAAAAGAAACAAATAAGCAACAGTTTGGTTTTCTCAGTTCTTAAAAAAAATAAGATAAACTAATGGGGCCTTTTTGGACCTAATAAGCTAACAGAATCAAATAAGCTGATGACAGCTCTTAAGCTAGTCTAACTAAGCACTGATGACTTAAAAAATAAGCAGACCAGATAAGCTTCAAAGCACATAAAAAGCTAAGACATATAGCTTAAGACAGACTTCAAAGGAACCTTTGAAAACTTTGAGCTTAAAATTCAGGACTATTAAGTAATAAGCAAATCCTAAAAAACAAAAACAGATTAAGACTAATAGGCTAAAGACTCAAATAAGCTGAAATTAAACAGATTACCTAAAAAAATAAGCTAGGCAAGGACAACTAAAAATGACAGACTCACACTTGTTTTTGGCTTTTTGAACTTGAAGATAGATTTTGAAACTTAACAATAAGACTCATTAAGTAAACGATAAGCAAATAAGCTGAACACTATTAACTACCAAGACCTAATAAGCTGATGTGAAAAGGATTAGGAATATGCTTGAGCTTAAAGCTCTTAAATGCTAAAGAAAAATAGGGGACTTAAATAGCAGGTTTTAAATGAGAATGCCCCTCTTTGAGCTTAATGTTAGATCAAATATAGCACTAGGAATAATGTGTAGAACTAAAAACAGATAAGCTTTAACATCCAAGGAACTCATAGAATCTAAATTTTAGAAAATTGGTTAAGAAATAAGCTAGAAAGAAGGACTTGAAAAAGTGACAGTTAAGCTAAAATCTTTTTGGCTTTTTGGTTTTTAAAGAACAAACTAGTTACTGCAGACCTAATTTTAAGCTACTAAATGATTACTAAATGTAAAAATAAGCTAAAATAGATTAAGCTTATACCCTAGTGAGCTAATGTTATCAATGTTAGACCTTAAATCAAGCTTATTCTAACCTAAATTTGCTAATGAAAACAGGCTTTTTACTTGGAAATTAGATTTGATATTAAGGCAGAATTTGACTAAAACTCAAAGGACAAATGCATACAAGAACTAGACCTATTCTACTGCATTTAGAGCCTTAAACAAGCATGAAAACAACACCAAGAAGCAACCTATAAGGATCTAATGATTCTAACAGTTCTAATAATCTAAGCTACCACAGATTCAAACTATATTGAGCTTAAACCTTAAATCTGATTTTTGAACTTAAACTACTTATTAAAATTGTCTTATAAGCTTAGTTTGAGCTTATCAAACTTGGCTTAAAGGACACAAAGCAATCAAACAGTACTAACCAAGGTTAGTACTGCTTGTGCCAAACACCCCTTAATAAGTTTGAAAAACATTTTAAAGCTCAAAATAGTCTTCAATAAGTTGTTAAAGATAAAACAGATTAAGATCTAATGGTATTGAGAACTTTTATGCAAAATTTACCCACAAATAGGTAATAATCAATAAGCTAGATCAATTAGCATATTCAACTAAAAACAAGACAGTTCATATGAAATCAACATTCAAATGAGTCATGCAAAAACAGATAAGGTACTATGACTATCTAGGACAAATAAGCTAAAATATTAGAAAAAATAAGCTCTTATCCAATAAGCTACAAGGATAAGCAGATTTAACTAACATTCAAACTAAACTACTTTAAACTAAGGAATAGACATAATAAGCCATAATTAGACATAATAAGCATATTTAAGCTAAATTAAGCACACAATAAGCAGAAATAAGCACAAAATAAGCAAAGTTATAAAAATAAGCTACAAACGGTAAATGAAATAGTACATTTGTCCCAGCTAAACAGGGACTTAAATGGTCAATTGAGCTTAAGTCAACAAGCTCCAGCTTATCATAGATAAGCTGGTAAGGTCCAAAGAGCTTATAGAGCTTATTAGATTAATTCTAAACCATAATTGCTTTAAGTAAAAACATGGATAAAACACGAATTTAAATGAACACTGAAATTTTATTAATAGTCAAAAGAGAGTACAATATTCAAAAAAGGAAATTAAAACGTGACAATAAGCTAAAAGTTATAAAAATAAGCTACTAAAACTAAATTAAGCTAGATGCCATCTCTGTGTGAGTTGCTCTGCTATTTATAGCTGCCGAGGGAATGTTCTAGCGATAAGAGGAGCGTCCCCATCTTTAATCCAAGCCATCCATTCCAAACCGCCTCTCAATCATTGATCTTAGCCCTTAATTTTCTTCCACGTATCATTACCCAATCATTGGCCTTGGGATTGGCAACCTGGCAGGCTGCTTGTCAGATGTGTCAAGGATAAGGTTTCTAGAAGATGAGCGTGTGTGTGGGTGAGAGAGATTTACCCTGCTTATGTTGTGGTGGAAATGGGAGGGAAAAAGGGTTGAGGAAGGTAAACAGTACTTTTTAATTTTATAACTGTGTTGACCCGCGTTGACCAAACGTTTATAACTTCTGTCTTGGACTTGGGCTTGGAATTTGGATTTTGGGCCAGGATCAGGTATTAAGATTTATGGATTGTGGACATGGATTATCTAAGTGAATTAGGCTTATATTTAGTGTAGTATATGTCTTAGTGGGCTGACCTGGCCCACTAAAATGGGTACGGGTTGGCCCACTAAAGATATATACGCCTTCGGCTTTGATTTTTCGCGCTCAATCCATTCTCGTGCTCAGTTTTGTCTGTTTTGCTTTGTTTTTGTCCATTTTTGTCATATCCGTAATCTGCACAATACAAATTACAAAACACACATATACAATGCATTTTACATGTATTTTTGGTCTTTTACGCTCATTTTAATAAGGTTAAATGATATGTGATTAAACACATATCAAAAATCCCCCATACTAAGCTATTACCGTGTCCTCACGCAATGTCATAAACACACACTTAGAAAACCAAATATTTCAACCCCCTTAGACTAATTACCTTGAAAAGTAGCTATGTGTTTATCTAAGGGGATTAAGAAATCACTAGTTTTGAAAAGCTCCCCGTTTTTACCATTTTTATGTATTTATTATTATCTTTCATACATTTCATAACTTCATAGAACAAGACACACTAAAAGGATAAATTCATCGTCCTTGATTTTTCACCCGCCCCAAACCAAGCTTAAAAATGAAATCTTTGTTAAAATACAAGTTAAGATGCTAACACTACTCATAAATGCTAATTGTGAATGCATAGCTACTTTCTGCTCCCTTATTCCTAGATCCTCTAAAGCTTTTATTATTATTATTCATGACAAATAAATTAATGTCTTATTCACATAAAGTAAACCCGATTTAGACCACAATTAGTTTGAAATCCTTTCCTAAAGAGACGATATGGTGAGAAAAAGGTCCACATTAAGGTTTTAATTTCGCACAATTAGGGGTTATCCTTTTTATTTCATCCGAAACAACTCAACTATGAGTCCAGAGATGAAGACTTTATTTAGTAACTCGGACGTTGAAATTTGGCTTTATTATTGTTATTATTACAATATTATTAAACCTCGGTCCTTTAAACAACTGTCACATCGGTATGCGAGCCGACCATTGTCCAGGAGTCTTATTTCGACCTCGGAGATCCTCGACCTTTTTAAAGGCTTCAACATCGGCAGCGAACCGACCAGATGCAACAAACTTTTATCAGTCTAGGATTATTATTCTCACTATAGGCCTTCTTTTGAAGACTACCACATCGGTTGTGGGCCGGCAAGAGGCAGTAAACTTTTATCAGCCCACAGTTTTTATTATTATTATTATTACCTTCACCCTTTAAACGACTACCACATCGGTTGTGAGCCGGCAAGAGGTAGTGGTCTTATTTCGGCTTCGGTTTATTACATAATTATTATTATAACCAAATTTCAAGTCTTGTTGTCTTTTAACAAATGCCACATCGGTATGCGAGCCGACCATGGTCCATGAGTCTATTTCGCCACAACACTGACAAAACCTCGATGTGTACCTTACTTTCACCAGAAGGAATCTCTACGAAGGGATTGATATGTGTGAAAACACATATCCATTTTATATCAAAATAAACCCAATAAAGACCAAAAACATAATAAAAATGGCAAAGATATGTTTGTTTTTGTGTTTTGTATTGTGAACCCCCATGCATTAATAGGGTATAGACCCCCCCCCCCCCCCTAGCAGCCCCACCCAGACCTGGAGATAGGTAGAACCGAATGGTGGATTAAAAGCAAAAAAAACCACAATGAAAGGTCAAAATCAGACAAACACGGACACGGGAACGAAAGAGCACGCAAAAAGCCGGGAGGAAGCTATCAAAGTCAAAAAGTCAACTCTCAGTCAGCTAAAGTCAAAGTCACAACAAGACAAAAATCCCAAAAATACCAATCTCGTCCCTCAAAGTTAACAAAAATAATCCCTAAAAACCTAACGGTGTTAACTTTTATAACTTAAAAAGTTAACACCCGTTATTTATTTATAACAAGTCCAAATCCAATCATGGCCTATTTACCTTATAACTCGGCCCAAAACCCTTTATATAAAAACACCGGGTCAACAACAAGTCAAATGCCCTTTTACCCCTTTTAGTTAAAAAACGAGCGGGAAAGGTTGTTACCACTGTTCATCATCTTCTACATTTTACCATAAGGTCAAATCAAAGGGCTTTTACCATTGGTGAGCGACCAAGAAGGAAATTTCAGGTGTTAAAGCTACACATGGCCAGGGGTTAATTTTTTTAAAAAGTCACTTAAGCCTCTCATTAGCCAATACCCAAGAAGGAATGCCACGTGGTCAAGTGAGAAAGCACAAGGAAATGATGGGATTTGTATTCATTCCACTCACAAAAGAAGCACAAAAGGAATAAGCCATGGATTGCCACGTTAGGCAATCGTATTTGTGAGCTAAATTTTTGATTAAGACTAAGATTGCTTCCCAACATTGAAGGAATGTAGGATTAGATTGGGTGGAGAGTGTGCGAGCAGGGGTATGGGACCTAGAAGCTTCAGACGATGATATAAATAGCTTCATCCTCACACACAAGGCTTTCTTTCTTTTAATAGTTTTTTTTTGCTTTGTTCAGATTTTAATTTTAAGCTTAAGTTTTAAAGTTTTTAAGTAAATGAAATTTTATCTTAAATCTTTGTTAATTTCCTTTTCAGTAATGTAACAAGCTTTTAGATTAATGAAATTGAGTTTTTATCTGTCATAAGCTATTACTTTACTCTTAAGCTCTCAATAGGCCAAAATAATAAGCCACCGTTTAATAAGCTCTACTTAAGCTCTCACAAGTCTCTAAGCTTGAGATTGAGCTAATTTGTTCATTTAATCTATCTAAATCCTAAAATCAGTCTAATTACCTTAACTATTGGAATTTAAGCTAAATGGAAGGAGAGCTTACAATGGAAGAGCTCTCATGGACTTTTACTGGCTTATCTTTGATAAGCCAGAGCTGCTGATAAGCTCATTTGAGCACTTTAGCTTCTGTTTAGCTGAAGCTCTTTGTAAGTTTTCATTTAGATCCTTTGTCTTTAAATTTCTAGCTTAATGTTTGCTTATTAGCTTATTAATTTTGCTTATCTGTTTTCTAGGTTGCGTTCATTTGTGATTATATTCGTCTTAGCAAGCATTAATAAATCATGCACTTTAATCTGTTTTTATCTCCTATAGTTTAGATCATAATTTACTTTTTTAAGTGTCATAAAATCATTAAAAAAACCAAAAATAGTTAGCATAATTTGTAGAACTTAGTTTCTAGCTTTTCTAGTTGTTTAAATAAGCTTATTAGGTTAGTTATAAGCTACTAGGTATCTGGTATTAAGGTTTTGTTAACTAGAACTTAGAATCATATAGGCTCTATGAAATATGTCATAATTTTAAGGCGGTGGTTTGGATTAGTACTGTTTGACCTTCAAAAGTCAAACTGAGTTGAGTTCATTGCTTTTGTCACTTTTAAATTCACTTTAAATCAGTAGTGAAAGAGATTTTAGAGGTTAGATTTAAGAATCTAGAAAAAGTTAAGCTTAATTTCTTGTTCTTGCACTAGGGGAGTTTTTCCTTTTTCCTTGATTTGTTAAAATTTGATCCAAGCCTTCCTAGGCTTGGATTTTGTTTGCTAAGTGTTCTTAAACACTCAATAAGAGTGTGTAGTGCAGGGTTGTCCCTTAAGGACACCTGCATTTGTGTTTTTGCACCTTTGCAAATTGCACCAGCAGTACTAACTACTGTTAGTACTGCTGCCTTTTTCCTTTGAATTTAAGCTAGCTTAATTAGGATTTAGATTTTAAAATTTAGTAAGTTTATAGATTAGATATAGGATAATATAGATTAAGTCTTGTTTTCACATTTCTAGCTTATTTCTTAGGTTAAATTAGCTTATTAAGTTCATAAAAAAAATCTTAAAAATACAAAAAAAAACAAAAAGTAAAGTAGATTTTGGCTTTTAACCTTAGAATTTTAGCTTATAAGTTTAGTTTTTATAAGTTTGATTTATAGCTTATATGTTAATTGTTAAGTTTGCAAAAGCTAAGCTTCTGTCATAGCTTATTGAGCTTTTTAGCTTATTTAGATTTCAAGTTTTAATGCTTATTCCTGAGTTTACCTCTTAAGATCATAGGATTTAGATAGCTTCAGGTGTTTTTAGTCAAAGTAGCTTATTGATTTTAGCTTTTACACATCTTAAACTTTCTAGAATAGTTTTTAGATTTGAATTTGAGCTTAAAATGAGTTGTTTGCAAGCTATTAAGTGAGAAGTAGAATTTTAGCTTTTAAAAGCTCACTTTCTGTTTATAGCTTATTAAAAAGTTTTTTGAGAGCTTAATTTTGAGTTTCAGCTAGTAGTCCCTTTATTAAAGTTGTTTAAAAAGTAGTCCTCTACAACTTTTGTTCTTTAAGTTTTTCATAAAAAACCAAAAAAAGGGAAGTGGAAGTCGGGGTAGCATAGTGAGCTCAATTTATATTATATATGTTTTAGAAATAGTTTTTTATTTATTAGTCTCGGAACCACGAGCCTCAAACCTCCAACCTTTCATTCACACACATCTCACACTAACTTACCGCCGGTTTCATGTGCCTGGGGTCTTTTTCGTAAGTCCCTTGCACTATTAATTTCTTATACTCATTTAGCTTTATAAGCTCTCGATAAGTGGTTAAGTTATTCATGCTTATTTCTAGCTTTACAATTCTCGAGCTTATTTTTCCTAAGATTTATATAGTTTAAGCTATTTTCTGTCATTTTTCTAGAATTTTTAGAGTTAATTTAGTAATTTTAAACATTAATTTTCATTAAAAACTTTAAAAAATCATAAAAAAATAGAAAAATAATCAAAAAATATAAATCTTTTTTAGAAAATTTTCTTTTATCCTAAAGTTCATAGGAAAATTAGTTTTGCTTTCGTAGGGTCTAAATTGCAAAATTTCGTTTTCTAAAGAACGGGATTCGTTCTCGTTCTCGTTTTTCGTGTTTTAACGTTCATTTTAACTCCGTTTTTGTTCTAGTTTTCTTTAAACTTACTTTTTAGTCAATTTAAGTCCATTTAAAAAGAAAAACTCAATTTAGGTTTAATTTTATAAATTTAGGGTTTGTAGCTTCCGTTTAAGGTTCTCGTTTTGCGTTTTTAGTTAAAATTTAAATTCCCGTTGTTTGTTTTCATTCTTAATTGTTATCATTTGCTTATTTTAATTTGTAGAAGTAGAAAATCAAATCAAACTTTGTATCCCATTCAAATCATTGTCCAAGCATCAAACGTGGTCTCAATTTCACAAGTCGTTGGGGAAACGACCCGGGGAATCATACTTCCCGGTTAAGATACGTATTATATTATATTATATATATTTTGAAGAATTTCCTTTTCACCTTTGTCCTCAAGGGTAAATTGGTAATTTTCCATAGTATTATATATTTTATATATTTTACGTGTATCAAGTATCAATCTTGAACCAGCAGTAGTAAAGTAGTAGTGGCAGTAGTAACTCAAAATTCCTAACAAAATCAGCAAACCACCACCATGGTGGTGGTGAAAGACTTAAAGAGAGAGAGTAAAGGGAGGAAAAGATGGTATATTCGCTTTAGAGAGAGAAACCTAATACACCTAATGACAAGCCCCACCCCTCCTTGGAAGTAAGAAGGGTATATATATAGTCCCTTACACACCTAACTTATTACATATGACACTTCTAGTCCTTGCGTGTATGACGACTAATAACTAATTATAATACCATAAATGGCGCTCACATTTTAGGGCTAACAATCTTCCCCTAATGTGGAGACATACAAAATTACTTACAATATTCCTAAGAAGTACATATACAACAAAATAAAGTCTTCCAATGTGCTTTCAATGCTGAGGATGATGTCTTTGTCTTCTAGTCTTC
>BQNB010114302.1:0-21777 GCA_026074375.1 Tanacetum coccineum
TTCTATATAGCTAATCACCATCTAATTGTTTTAGTGAAATCATATTTATAAAGTTAAAACGTTTATAAATATACCTTTGGTAAAAATGACATAACTTTCACGTTTCAAGTCCGTTTCTTGCGTTTCTTATGTCCACGCTTTCGTATTAAGACGAGTTATCAAAATATTACATTTTCATATTTTTGACCTACTGGTGAACAGTACTTTTTACTGTTCACACCAGTTATAAATTATTTTTATAGTTTTAGTTGTCGTAAATGTCGTATTTTATTCGTTATAGCTCCGTTTTTAGCGATTCTTTCGAGCACGTCTTTGTTATTGAAAGTTCTATCAATTTATTGATGTTTTCAAAATATATGTTTCTGTCATGAATAGTAACTTTTATAAAAATAGTTTTATAAAAGTATTTTTATACATTTTAAGTATATAAACTCGCGTAATTCTCAACTTCTTCGTTTTTAATTGAAAAATTACGTTTCTTATTGTTTTGGAATCCTAAAAATATGTGTGATTTAATAAAAATATCAAACCTTCTGTTTGTAGAATTTTTATAACAAGTTTTTATAAAAATTCTTTTATAACTCCGGTTATTATCGTAAAACTCGTAAACTACGTATCTTTTTCGTTATTAATCCGTTTTTCGAGTTTCTTACCTTTTTGGAATCGTCATGAGGTGTAATATCTTTATAAAATGTAAAACCTACTGTTTTAAATTCGAAACCAAACAGCCCTTTTTATAGCTTTTATATAATTAATTATATACTTTTGTTTTACATACTTTCCAACTAATTAAAATACCACAATTCCTTCACAAGTCTTTATATCATATGTTTTACATATAATAGTGTCCATAGGTCCATCATTTGTCCAAATGTTCAAGATCACAAGTTCTTAATAAGTCATTTACAATACTTTTACTTGTAACTTATTAAGTAAACTTTAAAAACCCTAATTTGTATATACACTTTTTATACTTAAATCAACATGGTACAACACTTGTATACCCATTTTAACATGATATTACCAACGATATATCATATGTAAAAGTGTACAAATCCATAATCACAAGTAAAAATCCTTTTTACATGTTCAAAAGTGTCCTAATGGTGATTTTGCTATATAAAACTAACATATGCATAAAATGATAAATGTAAGGACATAAAGGGTTTTAGATGACCTTAATGAGATGTATGATGATAACCAACACAATCTAATCCCTTGTTTAGATGAAAAACCAAAGCTTGCACACTTGAAAACCCTAGTTTTCTAAGAAAACCCTAATCTTGCAATACTTGCTTCAATACTTGTAAACCTTTAACCAACCCTTGCAAACACCTTAGGTTATCATTGGAATGATGTATGTATGTGTGTAAATGTGTTATATAAATTTAGTATGGATTGTGTAGGGTGGTGTGTTGTTCGTGGGCTTATAAGAGCCAAAAGGGAGAGATAGTTTTGATTTTTGGCTAAGTGTTGAAGTGTATGTGTTATCTCTCTTGGTATACTAGACTTATATGTATCAAAGACTAGTAAAAAAGGTGTACATGGAAGTCTTGAGACAAGATGAGTAAAATAGGGAAGTCTTCTTGGTCATGGTATGGGTTTTACTTGAAAAAGTCCTTAGGTTTTATTAGTTGGTGAAGTACATAGCAAGTTGCAAGATTTTTGTGATATTTCTTGTATCTATCTCTCCAAATCCGGCCATATGTGGATATATATGATGTTAATTTGTAAATTTTGGGTATTGGGTACAATTGTGGGTATTTGTTGAAGCGTAGAAAAGTTTTGGTGGTTCCGGGTATGCCTAAACGTATTTTATCGCGAAACGTAAACACTTTACGCAACCAATAAAAATAAAATGAACAATGTTAATAATTATACTCAAAATAATTACTTAACACTTGCTTGATGTAAACATTTAATTATTTGATGCCCGTTTACATTGAACGATAATTTTTAGCTTACGCGATTTAACTTAACGTTTACGATTTAAAAGCAAACGCGTACAATACTAAAGATACATAGTGAATTTATTGACGACGTCAATGACCCTAAAACACGGGGTGTTATACAAACAATCAATCAACAATGGAGTTTTGTCATAATATCATAAATTGATGAAAAGAGATGTTCGAGTCACGTGGGTGTCTGCTTCTTGTATGTAGAGATGATATTGGCTCTAGAGAGTTTTCTATATACGAGATGATGAAAGGGTATTCTGTGTGGATGGTTAGGTACTTTGTTACTACCGATGAATTTATGACCTATACTTTCCGATTGATGGTCGATTCGGTTCCGACTGTTTAGTAATGATGGTCGATTCGGTCCACTGTTTAGAGTATTGGTTTGTGAGAAAGGGAAGAGGATTCTTTTTTGGTGATCAACTTATCTGTAAAGGTTGTAAAATACAAACTAATATCAAAGACTATCAGTCAAATCTTTTATATTGAATCAAATCAAATGGATGATGTTGATGAGTCCATTCCACCTTATATAGTTGATCATAACCTTTACGAGTTCATTTCGTCTTTTACAAGTGTGTGAGGGATAAAGCTTTGTCAAATGTTTGTTGAATTTGTTGTTACAATTACTCCATTAGGTATTGACGGGTCTATCCAATGCCTGATTCATTTAGTTACCATTTTATGAATTTGTTACCCTTTATGTTGTTTGATCATACATTCAATGGTAGTTGATCAAACAGTTCATGTTTAAACACCTAATATTCTGCTAATGCTATGTTTTGATAAGTTTGACTTTTACAAGTCAACTTGAGTGGTGTCCAAAATAATACCATTTTGAATACTACAAGTCAACTATCCAAAGCTAGTTAAGGGTGTATTTGGTAATGGCTTAATGTCACTATCATTTAAAGATAGGGACCAACGGTGATAGTTTATTTATTAGAGTTTGACTTGGATATGTTGTGAATGATATTTGACTTTAAAATTTACCCTACTAGAAAAATACATTCATTGCAAATTTCGCCCCTACCCATTTAGCTTCTCCTCTTGTATTTCTATTTAATGATGTAAAAAGCAAAAAGTGCATTGCCATCTCGAGTACAGAGGCTGAATATATCGCCTTATCTGGGTGTTATGCTCAAATCCTATGCATGCGTTCACAGCTAACAGATTATGGCTTTCAATTGAATAAGATTCCTTTGTATTGCGACAACAAGAGTGCGATTGCTTTATGCTTGCAACAATGTTCCAACACTCACGAGCCAAGCAATCGATGTTCGCTACCATTTATAAAGGAGCAGTGGAGAATGGATTCGTGGAGATATACTTTGTCCAGATGAATACAATGGTCTGACATTTTCACCAAACCTTTTGCCCACGAGTATAGATTTAACTTCTTGATATGAAAAGCTTTGGTATTGAGGAAGCATAGTCTTCGGAAACATTGGAAACGCTCTGACAGAGGGGAAACGAAACGAGTGATGGTTGGGTAAATCATATCCTGTTATCATATGTAATAAGAAATCATTAAAAACACAAAATATTTTTCCTTTTATATAATTTTTTTTCAAAAACAACATAAAGAATTAAAATATCAGAAATATATAACAATTATATCTCTGCATGTATTCTGAAAATCGGATAACATTTACGGCCTTAAAAATGTCATTTAACAATGATATGAGTTTGTAAATGAAGTTCGAATAGAAGTTCAAAAGTTTTTTAAAAACATGCCAAAATGGCTTGCTATTATTTCTGATAGCAACCCGGTCATCATCTTAAAGGCAAGTATTTCAAAAGAAAACTTAACCTTTCAACGGGAATTTATTCTCGGGCATGGTTTACTTTATGACCATGCAAAGGCTTGTGATTACTTTGCATCACAACCTGTGCTTCCTATATTCCCTAAGTGTACGTGTCAGTGCGCTTATGTGATTAAAATAAGAGAAATCTTATTTCTTGGGTGTTGATTTTCAAAAATAATATAATCATCTTCAGAAATTCATCAGAAAAAATCATTTTCAAAGACATTTAACCACTCAAACAACGACTACAACTCTTTAAATAAAAAGCGGGTCATTGTTTGAGGGGGAGAAAATGTCAAATCTCTTCTTCATAATAATCATGTGATTTCCGGAAAAAAAGATTTTAAATATAAAGGGTTGAATATTAAAGGGAGTTGATTAATTTTAACTCAATCGGGCTTATTTGTTATGTGTTTAATTCTTTAAGGGTATTATTGCAAAATGTGAGACTTTTTCTTGATTATTAACCTTTAGGGACTAGTTTTGCCATTAGTGAAACTACCTTTTACCTTAGGTTAAATTAATTAGGAAAATAGAAGCTCTAGTAAACCTCAGGGGGCATTTTTGCCAAAACCCAAAAATTTTAAAATAAAAACACCCCCTTCTCGTCTCTTATAACGCATCAAACTACTCTAACTTGGTCCTCCATTTTTGAATCCTTAAAACCTTCAATAACTTGTTCAATCTTTGTTTAATCTAAAGGTACACTTGTTTTAATGTTAAAACATTCATATATCAGACCTAATCTTGAAATTATGCTCGAAAAACCCTAAATTCAACCTAACTTTCGTCACTCTAAAAAGTGGATGAAATGTTAAATTGATTGAGGGGTTTTGGTCCTATAGGGGTCTAGATGATGTACCTAAAATAGTTCTTAATGGGGAAAACGTACTCACATGTTTTAATTGATTCTTAATGTCGAACTAGATGCTAAATGGGAAATTTCCTCCACGGTTTTGATTCGAATTGAAATTGTTTCCTTGATATCGGCTTTGGTTTCCTTGGTTGTTTTGAACATTTGGTTGATTGAAACCCGGTGGTCTCATTTGGTTTGCCAAATTAGGAGGATTTCTTTGAACAAAATTGCCAACGGCGGCGGTTTGTTGGAATTGATGAATATTATCATGAAAAACGGGAAAATCATTCCTTGTTAACGGACAATTGTTGAAATTATGGTTTGAACCACATGTGACACAAACTTCCTCGACTGCTTTGACGGTAGCAGGAGTCGTAGCATTCTTTTCACTAATCGCTTTCTCTAAACGGCTCATTCGAATATTCATTTTGTCTTCAAGTAAGGCGGCCATTTGTTGAATCTCGAAAGAATTATTGGAAGGTGAAGAAGTAGAAGAAGGAGCATTCGTACTCGCTCTTGAATCATTTGGACGACTTCTTGAATAACGCACTTTGGATTTACTTTCGATTATGGCTAAACCTTCTCGAGGCATCTTATCTAGAAAATTGCCACCCGCGGCGGAATCTAAAGCATCTTGATCATTGGTATTCAAGGAATTATAGAACGTATCAAGTTGGTGTAATTCCGAGAAACCATGATGAGGACATTGACGAAGAAGTTCTTTGAAACGTTCCCATGCTTCGTTGAAGGTTTCATTTGGTTCTTGGTAGAAAGTAGTGATTTTGTTTCGAAGGTAAGTTGTTTTCGAAGGTGGAAAGAATTGGTTTATGAATTTCGAGACAAGATCATCCCACGTTAGAATTGATCTAGGATGTTCTTTATCAAGCCAAGTCCAGGCTTCACCTTCGAGATAGAAGGGAAAAAGCAAAAGCTTAATCGAAGTATTCGGAACTTCGGGATGTCTAAACGTAGAAGTAACCTTGTTGAAAAATCGAAGATGATTATGAGGGTCTTGTTTACCCGTAAATTGATTACTTTGAACAAGATTAATCAAAGTTTGTTTAAGCTCAAAATTGTTTGCATTTATCGGTGGAACAACAATTGCATCTTCGTATCCCTCGATGGGAGCTTGTAGCATTTGAGCCATGGTACGATTGTCGGCCATTGGAATCTCGGGTTCCTCAACAATAACCGTTGTTATTTGTTGTTGTCGACGATTTCGATTACGAGCTTGAGATCGAGTGCGCATGCACTAAAAATAAAGAAATTAAAAAGTAAACAAAAATTACACTAAATTTTTTTGGATTTTTTTTTTCAATTTTAAACGGATACACGGAAGACAACTTAAAACCAAATAATCAACTTACTTCACGGTAGCTCTTAAAAATTTCTTCTTAAGGTGAGCCGTATTTCGTAAGTGACCAATGGCAAAGTTTTTAATCTTTGTTCGATTGGAACTATATTCCAAGTTTCACCCGGAAATTGAAATGATAATACCTCGATTGAGAGTATTATATGTTGGTGTTCTTTTACCAACTTTGTTTATTTTATTTCTTTTTTAAAGGACAATTTTTTATATTTTTGATTTTTTATATGTTTTTATGATAATTATACTAAAAAGAAAAAGAAAATATTTTTTACTTTTGATTTTTTAATTTTTTTTGGATTTTTTTGAAATATTTAACAAAAATGAAACTTTCGAGGACGAAAGGATCTTCAAACCAAATCAACAAACGTAAACTAAGGAATCTTTAACACAAGTCCCCGGCAACGGCGCCAAAAACTGATTGTGAGTTTTTCCATATCACAACACACTAAAAAATCTATATCTAATATAACACCTTAAGAGCAAATTTAAGAAAAAGAAAGGTGAACAGGTGGGTAGGGCGCGACTTTAGTAAGGAAAATTAACTCTCAAAAAATATATATATACATATGATATATAATACGTATATTAAACCGGGTAAGAATGATCACCCGGGTCGTTTCCCCAACGACTAGTGCAATTGAAACCTCGTTTAAGTTTGGATTATGATTTGAATGAAAACAAAGATATTTTGATGATCTATAACTACCAAATAAAAGCAACAATTAAAAATGAACAATTAAAAGCAATTAAGCACTTAAAAAGGTAAACGGGAAACAAATAAAACGCGACAGATTAACAAGTAAATCAAAATTAAGTCCTAAAAATGCAAATTAAATTCCTAAACCTAAATTAAGATAAAAGAAATTTTTAAGAAAAAGAAAAATATTTTTTTGATTATTTTTGAATTTTTTATTAATTAAAAAACTATTTAAATCTAATTAAATCCTAAAAAATAAAAAAAAATAGAAAATAATTGAAATTATATTTTTCCTAGATAAAACAAAGAAAAAGAAAATTTTATAAAAAGGAATCACTATTTTTGGCTTTTTAGATTTTAAGATATGAATTTTCTAAAATTTAAACTAATTAAAAGCTTTTTTAAAAAATAATAAAACTATTAAAAATATAAGCCTAAAATTTTTTATAAAAATTAAACTAGAAAAAGAAAAAGATGAGAAATAAAAGCCCTAATTTTTATCTTTTTTATAAACTTTAATTAAACTAATTAAAAACTTAACCCTAATTATTAATTAAAACTAATTAAACTAACTAAAAACTAACTGAGGACTAACTGTGACAATAAAGAAAACTAAAATGTTACAAAAGCTACCCCTAAGGCCCAACCCGTATACAAGCTAGGTCCTAATTAGGCTCAAAAATAAGTTGAAAATAAAAGTGCTTATCATGAAAATCTTATAAGAGAAAAGTTGTAGATTAAGTTGGTGTAAACAACTTTAATAAAAGCTATATGCACTGAAAACCACTAATAAGCTCAAAGAGAGCTTATTTTTACAGCTGAATCAGAAAGTGGGGCTTAACCCTTGATTTTGCTTAAAGGCTTGTAAAAAGCTCAAATTAAGCTTATATGAAAAAGCAAAAAGTGTTTTGGAAAGTTTATAATATGCATGATCTATGAATGAAAAGAAAATTGAGCTAGAAACACATTAAGCTTATTGAAATTGGCGATGAAAGTGCTAAACTCAGCATAAAGCACAAATGACTCAAAATTAGCTTAAGCTCAATAAGCCAAATCATGAGCCAATCCTTTTGAAACTAAATAAAAAAAAAAAAAAAAACAACAACTTATTAACTACTTATCATAAAGCTATAAAAACAATTTACCATAAGCTAAAAATCAAAATTTAAGAAACTACTATACTAACCTACTATTTTTGAGTTTTTCAGGTTTTTAGCTACTTTCAAAAGCAAATAAGACCTAACAAATTAAGCTAGAAATGAAATTTAAGCTAAAACCTAACTAAAGCAATATTAAAACTATACTATATCTAAAGCTAAGCCCCTAAATCCTATAACACAAGCCTAAATTGAAGACGCTAAAATTCAGCCTACCTTCACTTGAAGTCGCTGATGCAAATGGCACACCACAAATACCAAAGTTTCAGATGTTTTTACGTGAATATTACTACTAAACGCCACATCAAATGAGTGTGTTAAATCCAATTTAAGTGGACTTAAAGAATAATTTAAAGAGGAAGCCTGGAGTGGGGTCAAAGATGGGCGAGCCTCGTGCGCCCAGTGACGCTCCGCCCAAGCGAAAGCCGATCCTGACCACATGCAGCCCAACCAACTGTTCGGTCGCGGAACGTATGGGATTGGATCAGGATCCCTACGAGAGTCCTCGCTTCACCCCTAGCCGCCTGGAAAGCGCCACCCACCTCCCCGAACCTTTTCCCATCGCGAAACCAAACCTCTTGAGCGTAAGTTTACCCCTACCATTCTTCCTCACATATGTCTTCTAACACAGAATAAATAAAGTGTGCCCAAACCACGTTCCGACTAGGAGGAGAGAATAACCCCATAACAATATCCACATAATATATAGAAACATGCAACCCCCTACCTTAAATGTGTTTGGTCAGACAGATGGACTACACCGAGGGAGTGAGTTCAACATGTATTTTATTGCGAATCCTCACCCATTTACGAGCCCTCAGAACAAATAAATAAAGCGCAAAGTACTACATATCCTCTTTCATACATATTAATTACTAGGATTGATTAAAACTTAATTTATTTCGATGCCCGTAAAACCAATTGAATGGTATGATAGACTAGTCTACCGGCCCTGAAATAAGCCTCAAAAGTGTAAACGCTTAACGGACCAAAGTAAATATAGATGAAATATTAGGAAGCGAAGATGACCTTGAACTTTAAGAGATATGTTACAGTCTCTCCCACCCTTTAAAAAGAGCTTTTTCCTCACATCTAACACCTTTGAAGTTGGATGACTGTTATCCCATTTAGGTGAAGAGTTGTGGGTATTTCTGTTTGAACGAATCTTCACGTTCCCAGGTGAACTCAGGACCTCTCTTAGAGTTCCAGCGAACCTTAACCAATGGTAATTCTCGTCTTCAAACTTCAATCGTTTAATATCTCCCTTCTATGATTTCAAGCGGGGGCTCTATCCACAAACTGGAGCTTATCGTCAACGTGAATTCCTTCTTCTAGACGGCAGTGATAAATGGAGTTAGTCATAGTCGTAACATTTCTTTAGATTAGACACATGGACCGTAAGATGAACTCGCTCAATCCCATGGGTAAGTTCCAGCTTGTAGCAACCTTCCCAACTTGGAGCTAACACCATTAAAGGTCGACATTTCCAGGGTTTACCAACTTTCACCGCTTACCGAATCGCACTGACCCGGGTTCTAAGGTGAACTTGTATAATACCTATCCCCAACTTCGAACTCCATCGGCTTTCATTTCTGATCATCGTAGCTCTTTTGTCAATCCTGAGCAGCTTGCATCCCTCATGAGCTATGATCTGGGACGATCTTTTCCCGTTGTCTCCTTTGATTAATTCGGACCAGTCAGTTGTAGCTTACCCCAACCTCGGCCCAGACACACTTGGATCGACATTTTTGACAAAACAATGGCCTCATAAGTGCGGCCTTTATGTTAGCGAGATAACTGTTGTTGTAATAAAACTGACCTAGGTGCATAATGCCTTAACTCCAACCGTTTTCCCAAAGTCGGATCACTGCAAGTGCACGTAGCATGGTTCCCCTCGATAGTTTGAATAGTCCCTCCGGTCGCTCTGACCGTCAGTTTCTAGATGATACGCAATGCTCATACTTATACCTGTACCCAACGCTTTCTGAAATGATTTCCAAAAATTGGATGTGAATCTCCCATCACGATTATAGATAATCGAAGCAGGTATCCCGTGTCTTGCAACCATCCTGTTCAAGTCTACAACAACCATGAGCCAATTTTGTCTAATGGATCAATCTCCCTTGAATGGCAAGAAGTGGGTATATTTGTAATTCGACTACAATCACGCACAGAAGGTGTCGTAAAACCTTGTGACGACTTCAGGAAAGCTTGAGATAAAAATCCATTGTGATATTATCCTATTTCCACTCAGTGTATTGCTAGTTGTACTAAATAGTCCCTGATGGCCATTTTGGTGTTACGGACCTTGACTCCTTGCGCACATGATCAATCAAGAGCACTTGCTAACATAAGCGGTCGTTGCACATGTCAAGCACTTGCTAACATATGTGGCGATGTCAGCTTTCATATTGGGCCACCAATATAGCTTTTTCATGTCTTGGTACATCTTTTCAGAACCGGGATGGATAGAATACTTCGACTTGTGGGATTCGTGCATAATCACGGATCTTAAGTCGCCATAGCAAGGTAACCAACTCCTGCCGTTTAAACATAAAGTTCCATCGACGCGTGGTTCCAATTTTTCCTTGGGTATATCCTTTCTGATCATACCACCTACATCTTCATTCTCAAGATTCTCTGGTTTCAGGGCTTCGATATGAGCTTCTAATATTCGTTTGGGAAGATCCAAGACAATAGTCATAACCAAGGCTTGAACCCGCAATGGCTCAATCCGTTCCTTATGGCTCAATGCGTCAGCTACTACGTTTGCCTTCCCCGGGTGATAACGAATGTCACAATCGTAATCACTCAGCAATTCTAACCAACGGCGCTGCCTTATGTTAAGCTCCTTTTGGTCAAGGATGTGTTGTAGAATTTTATGGTCGGTAAACACGGTGCATTTGGTTCCATACAGATAATATCTCTATATTTTTAGAGCAAACACTACCGATCCAAGTTCTAAATCATGAGTGGTGTAGTTCTTCTCATGAAGAGAAGCATAGGCAATCACCTTCTCTCTCTGCATCAACACAGCGCCTAAGCCTTTGTGTGAAGCATCACAATAGACCATAAAGTATTTGCTTCCTTCAGGTAAAGCCAGAATTGGCGCACTGCACAACTTCTGCTTTATTAACTGAAAAGCATTTTCTTCCTTTTCACCCTAGTCGAACTTGACTCCTTTCTGAGTAAGCTTCGTCATTGATTTAGCAATCTTCAAAAATCCCTCGATGAATCTTTGGTAGTAACCAGTAAGACCTAAAAATTGGCGGATCTCCGTCGATGTCTTAGGAGATGCCTAATCTTTGATAGATTCTATCTTGGCTGGATCCACATGTATGCCTCTGCTATCAATGACATGACCGAGAAATTGTACCTTCGGGATCCAAAATTCACATTTTGAAAACTTGGCATACTACTTCTCTTTCTTGAGCAATTCCAAAATTGCCTTAAGATGTTCTTCGTGCTCTTTCTTGTCCTTTGAATAAATAAGTATGTCATCAATGAAGACAATCATGAACTTATCCAAGTAGGGCTTGCACACTTGGTTCATGAGGTCCATGAATACCGCAGGTGCGTTTGTTAGTCTGAATGGCATAACCTGAAACTCGTATGACCATACCGAGTTTAGAATGCCGTCTTTGGAATGTCTTGCTCTCGTACTCTAAGTTGGTGATAACCCGACCTCGGATCTATCTTTGAGTAAATACTGGATCCTTGGAGTTGATCAAACAAATTATCAATCCTCGGGAGTGGGTAATGATTCTTCACTGTCAGCTTATTTAATTCCCTGTAGTCGATGCACATCCTGAATGACCCATCCTTCTTTTTGACAAACAAGACCGGGGCTCCCCAGGGTGAGGAACTCGGTCTTATGAATCCTTTGTCGGAAAGCTCTTGTAGTGGTTCTGAAAATTCTTTCATTTCGGACAGAGCCAATCGATATGATGCTCGAGCTACGGGAGCGGCTCCTGGAATTAAGTCGATCTGGAATTCCACTGGTCGAGCAGGAGGAAGACCCGGCAAGTCCTCGGGAAATACTTCAGGAAAATCTCGGACGATTGGTACGTCCTTATGTTGTTTTCCTTCCGACTTGTCCTCCTCTTTCTTGGCGGATATCTGTGCCAAAAAGATCTGACATCCTTTCGCCATGTACTCTTGAGCCTTTGAACATGAGATAATGGTCAACCGAGATTCTCTCCCGTCGTTACTTTTGTTACCACGAAAAACCAAGGTTTCATTCCCGTAGGGAATTCGAACAAGTTTCTCATCGCACACGATCACGGCGTGACACCTTCTTAACCAATCCATGCCGATAATAACGTCGAAACTACCCAGTTCTACGGGCATTAGATCTATGTTGAACGGATGGTTTAAGAAGTTTAAAGTGCAACCCCCCGACTATTTTCCTGTCAGCTAGTTCCACATCATAACTATTTTCTAATGGGGTGTGGGCGATGTCAATCAGGGAACTAAACGCAAAATATATAAAGCTCCTATCGGCACCAGTGTCAAATAAGATAGATGCATAGCGGTTGTTTAAGAGGAACGTACCCGTGATGACATTGGAGTTCGGGTTTCCCGATGCATTCCCTCTTTTCTCTGCATTCCCAGCCTTGTGCATTCCCGTTTCCTCCATCCTTATTCTTCAACTTTGGACAATCTCTCTTGAAATGTCTTGGAGCTTCACATTCAAAACAACCATTCCCTTTGGGATTTGCCCCATTGCCCTTCTGAGTATTAACACCATTTGTGTTGCCAGAACTCCTGCAGTTGCGGGCAAAGTGCCTTACCTTGTTGCACTTGTGGCACTTTTGAGTACACGGGCCATTGTGATGAAAATGGCACTTTGTGCCCTTGGGCAAAGATCCCCCATACGGTTTCTACTCACCAGTCCCCATATTATAGACCTTGGCGACATTCTGCCTCTTGAAGGGTTATTGTTGGTGACCATGGTTGTTTCTGGATGAATCATCAGCTTTCCTTTTGTTGTCAGACTATCTTTCCGCATAGGTGCGGAGTTTCTGATCCATCAAGTTGTTGGCCAACTCAATAGTCTCATCCAACGTCTTGGGTCTGGCAGACTTGACATTTCCATAAATGTTATCAGGAAGTCCACTTATGTACTTGTCAACCTTCTCGGTTTCATTAGCAACAAACTTGGTACATATCAGGGTTAGCTCTTGGAAACTTTCAGTGTATGTTGGAACATCGTTCCCTTTGACCTTTAGGTTCCACAACTCGATTTCTAGTTTTTTGATTTCACCCTACGGACAATACTTGTCCGTCATCTTCTTCTTGAGTACTTCCCAAGTCATTGAATATGCATCAGGACCTAAGGTTCTTATCTGACCATTCCACCAAGTCAAAGCAGCACCTAACAGAGTGCAGGTGGCAAACTTAACCTGATTTTTAATAGCACAACCACTGATATTGAAGACTGACTCTATCTTTTCAATCCACCTGGTTAAACCGACAACGCCTTCAGTTCCTTTGAAGTTCAAAGGTTGACATTTCATGAAGTCAGCGTAGAAACAAGGGCGCGCAGTTTGCACATTCCTTCGGTTATCCCCGTGTGAACTGTGGCTTCCATCTCCATTGGTGGAGTTTCGCTGAAGAGCTTGATCAATCATAGCTTGAACAAATTCTAGAGTCATATTGTTTGGGTTGGTGTTGTTAGGAGGGGTATTCGGTCCTCGTTTTGTCACATGTGCCATGATTTGTCTAATTTACAAGAGATAAAACGTGAGATCATAATTATGACAAGATATATAATAATTTACAGATGAGATAACAACACAAGAGAGGTATATAGTACAACATAACACATCTATTTCATTCATAACTTGGAAAATTTTACATGAAATAGTTTTTGGTACACAAAATACAATACAAAAGATCTAAGGCTATGCTAGCGAGGAAAACCCCTAATACTTAACATGCCTGTACAACGACCTAGCAAGACAAAATAACATAAATCACTAGATGTGACTATCATCATCCCCAGAAGCATCTTGGTGATCTGGAATCCTAGCATCTGGTCTGTTAGCCTCAAAATATTGAGTCGAACATGAAGTTCGTCCATTATGTATTTTAGTCTCGGTCAATCAATTAGTTAACGTTGTAATAGGAAAGTATCGGGAATCGGGCTCGATAGTTAATCTAATATTGTATATGTTTCGGGTTTAATCCCAAGCAAAACCCGAGCCCGGGTCCTAGTCAAATATCCTGAATGTCACTTAATGTGTCGGGGTATATAAATAACTTTTCCACCAGAGAAAAAAAAGTTGATTTCATAATAAACATTTCACTTTTCTATTTTCTCTCCCATCTCACTCTCTCTCTTCTTTCTCTCTCTTGGAAATCATCTCACTCTCTTTCTACATTTCTTGATCTAGATCCGTGTATGATATGAAGTGTATGTGTTAAAGGGATCCTACACGAGTTATGTGGATTTATTTGTGTGTGGGGGTGTTTTTATTAAATGGTTTTTGTGAGGTATACTTGGGTTTAAGTGCGGTATGTTTTGGTGGTGGTCGCGGTTGTCTTATTACATTAAGTTGTTTGTAGAACGAGAAAGCTGAGTTGACGTTGATTTGGCAGTGGTGACCGCGGTCATTGGGCTCCCTTATTTTTTTTGAAAGATGATTTTATTAGAAAAGTTAGAAGGAGCTAGAAAGAAAATTACAAACTGACAAGACTAGGATTTTGCATCCAAGTTACCAATTGAATTTAGTTTTATAACGACTAGAACACCAAGTAACGATAATTGAACAATGTCATCAAACGATGATAAAGCGATCGAGCATGGCTGCGGAGCATAATAAATAACGTACATAAACTGCTATGTATTTTTTACCGCTAAGTCATGGAACCATTTGAACCGCACCTAATATTGTAACTGTCAATTATCTTATCTATAAATCAAAGCTAACGTTTTTATTTTAAAAGTGTCACTAACATAACAATAAACATTACATGTGGCATTGGCAATGAAATATCCATCAATACATGTAGGATTCAAGCAAAGAAAGACAAACGATGGTTTGCCGTAAAACATTACAAAAGACTATGCTACTGTCAACCAACCTAAATGTGTTTAAAGCATCATCTGGTTAACCATAAAAATGAAGGATTGCCCTAGTCGTGAGCAATATGAGATCCATTTTCTATTAGAAATTCATGAATTCATATATTCCCAATCACTTCATCCGTACCAAAGCTCCACTTGAGCCTCCATTCGATTACATGATAGACATTTCAAATTCTTCAGCCATGAATTCCTATATTCCCAATCATTCCAAATTCTCACTCAAAATCAGCACATGCCATTGTCATTTCTTTGATAGCATGAACATGGAAAATGAAACTTTATTAACAATTCGGCCAAAAATATTTATGCGTAGACCAAATAATTTTTTAGACAAGTATAAAAAAGGATTAGAAAATAAACACTTGAATCAACAATTAAAAAACACCCAGAACTAATTTATGATCCATCTCTAATATGGCCCATGGAGAAAGATATTTAGAAGTAATGTATGAATGATGTCCAATATAAAACGCATCTGCGATTGGATGCCAAAGTCATCACATCGAAGCTGTCATCATCCCAACAAGTGATTTTATCTCTTTCACACACACTTCAAACATCTTCTTCCTAAATGTGAGTCCCTTACTGAATAGATCTCTGCAGCCTATTAAGGATGATAGCCAAGATGTATAAATACAATTGACTATATAGAAACACTGATTATGAATACTATGCGGTAATGTGGAATCTTAACACAAGTACTAAGAAAAACAATATAGAACTGAATAATAACTTCTATTAATCTGCTTTGAATGATTACAGATTACTAACTATCTAGATATGATTTTGCTGTGAGATATCTTGAGGTCGTATCTCTAACTATGCCAAGAGGAATCCTTTTATAGAACAAGGATAAACCCTAACAGGCTTACAAATCACATACATATCTTTTCCTAAAATATCTCATACATATCTTATAAACGGTACTAACTATTTTTCTTCTAACGGTACTAACTAACTGAGCAGTACTTAACATTTTGTACTGTCAGTACTAACTATAACTATCAGTTACCCAACAAGTGATTTCATCTCTTCCACACACACTCCAAACATCTTCTTCCTAAACAATCCCATAATCACATTTACCCAATCTTTTATTCTCTTATTGGCAATGTGATTAGTAACCAAAATCAATCCTTTGATTTTATCTTCATTCTCCATTCTTCATCTTCATCTTCAAACCTTCATACACATAAACCCCAAACCTTATCCTCAACATGCCAACTCACATTCTCTTACATAATGTATTATCCTTGTACTTGTTGTACTTCTTGTTCCCTATATTCCAAACAATATATCCTCTGCATCTTGTCAAAACATTCTCCACCACTCATTCACTATTCACCTTCTTCTTCACAACATTCAAATTTCACACACACACACACACTTCTTCATCCTCACCCTTAATCAAGTCATTTCATCAATCCAAGTCCCCACACTCTTTTCTCAACCTTTAGATTATTTCTCAAACAAACACAACAAACATACTTTCTCTTCTACCTTTGATCAAGCCACATCATCAATCCAAACTCCCTTATTCTCTTCTCAACCATTGGATTGAATACTCATCTCAAACAAACACAACTTCTCTTACAAACATTCACTTCTCACTCACACAACAAACATAACTCTCTTATCACCCTTGATCTTGCCATATCACCTATCCTACTTACCTCGCTTCTTTACATCTTCACCCTTCATTTTAAACAAGATCTAAAGGCTCCCTTCTATCACATCATGACAACTCATTCACACCTCATACCTTCTTATCCAACATGTGCTTAAAGATTTTGAAATTCAAATTTCAAATCTTTCCCCCTTTCTCTCCAAGCAAAGAATATCCCAAGAATATTCTCTTGTACCTTAACTAGCTTTTCAAATCTTTAGTTTCATCCCAACTAAGCTAGTTACACTTTGAGGAATACCCAAAATACCCCTTTTTGATAATCTTTTTGTCTCTTTACATTATTGGATAAGCAAAACTCTTTCAAATACTTCACAAATGTTTTATCAAATGGCTATTTGAGTTGGTTGTCCTTGAGTATAAGAATGAGTGAAAAGTCATAGTGTGAAGTACATTTGGGGGTTTAACAAGTGCGGGTATTTAAAAAAGCCAAGAACTCAAAAAATGGTTTCGGGCTTCTGGCGCGCTGGCCATGCGCTAACACTCAAAATACATTTACCCACTTTGGGTTCTTGGCCTATAAATACCCCCTCTTGGCATTTGTATTCATCATCTCTTGCAAACATTGTTTTCTTTCTTTTATCTCCTCTAATTCTCTATGTCTAACACCTTTTGTGTTTTTAATCTTATCTTTTATCATTTATTAAAGAACACACATCTCCGCAAGAGAGCCACACAAGTACTTAATCTATACTTTTGTGTTTGTCGAGGGATCTTCTTATAACGCTTTCTTTGAATCGAGCCTTTAGGATTGGTAAGAGACTGGTTCAACTATCTATCTTTTATTCAATCGAGTTGTAAGGAAAGTCTTGTATCCGTGGGATCAATCCTAGATCATTTGGGATCTAGTTGTGGTTTTGAAAAGCTTCCAAAGGGAAGGCTTTTAGAGTTTATAGGTTAAGTCGAATCACGGGTTCTTAGGAATGGATTTCGAGGGCGGAATACCGTAGGTAGTAACTCTTCTTTGTAAGCGCTGGGCTTTGTTGAAAGTCGGTGGAGTTAAATTGTAATACGGTTTGTATTCCACCATAAGGATTATACTAGTGTAGTATCGGAGTCGTGGATTCACAATTGGACGTACGGAAGGACTAAACCCCTTTCCCGAACCAATATATATCGTTGTGTCTCTTTTTCTCTATCTACTTATTGTTCTCATTGCAAAGTAGATTGGCACACCACTCGGCTCTTTCAAGACTTGAAGTTTTATAAACTTAAAGAAGTCAAGAAAACCGTATTCACACCCCTACAGTTCTACAATTGGTATCAGAGTAGTTTACTTAAGTTTACAAGCGTTAAAGCCTTCCCAAGAAGTCGTTTTAAGTTGAAAACTTCTTTTTCAAAAATTTGAAATCTAACTCTGGATTTTGAAAAAGTTGAGTAAAGATTCATGGCTTAAGAGAACTACGTTGAGTGGTGTTCTATGCAAATACCACCCTTATAAGAACGCAATGGGTTTTACTTTTGGATAGACTGCTTTGAGACTTATGTTAAGTCCAAAGATATTGACTTATGGCAAGTCATTCAAAACGGCGATTTCTACTATGAAGTTGAAGACTCATGAACCAAGCTAATGAAGGAAACATGATATAAGATTCTTGAAGATGATAAAAAGAAGAAGCTTGTCAAGAACAATGAAGCCAATATAACCCTTTATAATGCTCTACCCCAAAAATAGTACGAGCGAGTCTTCATGTGTTGGCATTTTAAGTCCGTTTTTGGTTATTTTAGCTTGTTTTTAAAGGTAAAAGGTATGTGTATTTAAGCACATACCAATCTACTCACTCAAGAATATGAGAAGTTTTCAATCTCAAATGAAGAAACTATTGATAGCGGGTTCATAAAATTTAATGCTATCATGACTAGTCTTAAATCGTTAGATCCAGACTATCCTAACAAGAATAATATTAGAAAGTTTCTTCGTACCCTCCCGTTAAAATGGAGAGCCAAGGTGACAACCATTAAAGAAGCCAAAGACTTGGCTACTCTTCCTTTTGACGAGCTAATTGGAAACCTTAAAGTCTATGAAATGGTCTTGGATAATGATGGCGTAGCTTCCAAGACCACTAAGGAAAAGGTCAAGTCTTTAGCTCTTAAAGCTAAAGTTACTAGGGATCAAACTAGTGATTATAGTGATAGTCAAAGAGGAAGTGATGAAGAAATAGATGAACAAGAAGTCGAAGCATTCAATTTGTTGGCTAGGAACTTTTGAAAGTTCTTCCGCAAGGCGCGACAATCCATTAGGTAATGGTGCCAATAGGTTTGGAAGAGGCCGCGAAAATAGCTTTGGCAACAAAGGTGGTGAAAGCTCGAAGCCAAAAGGGGCTTGCTACAATTGCATGATAGAATACCACTTTGCTAGTGAATGTAGAAAGCCAAAGGAGAACAAGGCCTTTGTTGGAGGAGCATGGAGCGATAGTGAAGACGACGATGAACATCAAAATGACGCAACATGTCTCATGGTAATCGACTCTTAAGCGGTTGTATCCAAACCATCTAGTTCTAATATTAATTTAAATATTGTTGATTTGCAAAAGGAGAATGAGGAACTCCAAAAGTTTAACAAGGATTTTGCTAAAACTTTTAAATGAAAAACGATCTCTTGAAAGTAAGAATTCAAAACTTTTAAGTAAACTAAATGATCTTGAATTTGAAGTGAAGAAACTTGTTATTGATAAAGAGGTGATTGAACCTTGTCAAAAGTATGTTGAACTCACACAAGAGGTTGACTCTTTAACGAGCAATGTTTCCAAGCTTCAAAATGAAGCATTGAATTTTTCAAAATTTAAAAAATTTGCATTGCTTTAGATGATATGTTAAGTCGTCAAAAATTCCCAAGATAAGGAAGGTCTTGGATTTTCTAAGAATAAGAAAACCACTTTCATGAGTCAAAACAAACCAATAGTGTTTGTAAAAGAGAATAAAAAAGAAATGTTATCAAATGATGTGTTTCAAAAGAATTAAATTTAAAATGACTGAAAAATACCAATTTTATTATAGGAAAGCGCAGGGTAAAGTATAATCCCCACGCTTTGTCGTATAATCTTAAGCTTCAGACCAGGTTCGTCCACAGGATTTGCGGCAGTGACGAATAATTAGCTGAAAAAAAGTTAACAAAATGAGTAATATGGTCTACTCTGATAATTTCATATAATTCATAAGCAATGGAAATAGCTACGATCTTAAACTTAGGACTTTAATTCATAAAAAGTATTTTCTTGTCAGAAAACGTTTTCACAAATTAACTTGATTAATTTAAGACTTATGTTTAGATATCTCGATCAGATGTGTGACTCAAATAATCTAGTTACTATAATGTCAAATCTCTTTTTGCTTATCAAATAGCGTAAGTGGATTTCTCGTCACAGACGATAAAGATCGTAGACAAAACTTTAAAACTATATAGCTCACAACGGGTCTTTCGACCTATACCGGTGTAAGTATACAATCAAAGTTGACAAGATCAGACATGATAGGATTATACCAAAAGCTTAAGATTAACAAGATCGTAATTATGCCAAATGCTTATTCATTATATTATTTTCACCGAGTAGTCATGGTTCCACCGTGCATGGGGGGAGATGGGTGTTATGGGGGGGTGTCATCCACCCACCCACCATCTCCATCCCCATCCTCCCCCCCTCACCAAAACACGCAAGACTCCCACCTCTTCCATCAGGCACAAGGCATCCCCCTCCACTTTTCCATGTTTTAAGCTTCACCCAGGTCCCCCCTTCCAAGTTCCTGGCTAGTCGCAGCAGGAGGCACACACTAATTCTCCTCCATCACCCAAATCCACATCCCACCCTCCCCACCTCCGCGCAGTTTGACTCTCTCCTTTTTCCATATTTTCCAATCCCCTTCACCCATCCCCACATCGATATTATTTTCCATCAGAGAAGGTGCGTTGTGGCCCACAATTTTCCCCCCCATTTTCTCTCCCTCCGCACTGAATTCAGTCTATTTCCACCCGCCCAAGATTTTTCACAACAACAGCCCCCCCCTAGATTCCAGGTGGATTTTTCCATCTCCCAATCCCCCACCTCACCCCCCCCCCTCATTCATCACCCCCACATCCAATTTGCTTCTCCACCATCCCCCCCACCCCGTTCATCGCCCCACCTCCCAGGCAACCCCATCTTCCTTTTCCACATCCATCACCCCTATTCACCTCTACACCCATTGGCCCAACCCCATCCATCGACCTCCCATTTATCTTACCACCTCTAGTGGTGGTTGGGTAGTGTCACCCCCAACCACGCCCACAATCCCTCCCCGCCTCCGCCCCCCCCCACCTTCTTTCACTCCCGCACATCCACCCACATTTATCCCATCACCATCCATCCCCTCAAACCCCACCACATCACATTTTCATTTTCCCCGCCCCCGATTTATATGGTGGGGGTTAGAAGCATCTTCCCGCAAGGTATTGTGGGTTTTCGACTCCCTCCCATCAGGATGTGGGAAGTTGCCTTCCAAAACACCATTTCCAATTCCCCACCAAGTAAGTCATGAGAGAATTAGCCTCTCATGGCTATGAAGTTCATAACAAGATTAAATTAATAAACAAGAAACATACTGTAACCGGGTATGAGTATGGATCAAAACTTTCCTGTAGCAAGTATGGAATCTAAGTACACCTTTTTATTTTTAGAACTATGATATTGTTCTTCCTCGTTCTTCTTGATTTGATCTTGAACCTTCAAAGTTGTATGGTGTTTATGGCTTAGAAAAAGGAATAGTGTGTGAGAAGAGAGGAATGGATTGTAGCGAGTTGATGAAATATGTGAGAATTTTGGCTCTATTTATAGGCTAATTTTCGGGTAGAAGTGCGGCGCACAAAATAATTTGTGCGGTGCACATTGTGTGTTAATGTGATTATATTAAATGACTTCATTTATTCTTCGTAGCCAGATAGAAAGTGCGGCGTACAATCTTTAAAGTGCGGCGTACGTAGGGAGTTAATGAACTATTTTGACAAGACTTTTAATTCTTTGACTTTGAGGAGAAGTGCGGCGCACAAAGGGTAAGTGTGGTGCACATTTGCACTTTTATGCTGGATACTTTATCTTTTCCTGTATTTTGCTTTCCGAAGTGTATAAGTACTTGATCTTTGCTTTATTTGAGCTCGGGATGTCTTCAAGTGAACCTGCAA
>BQNB010114303.1:2590-21777 GCA_026074375.1 Tanacetum coccineum
TCCTCCTTCTTCAGAATTGGGAGTTTGATATTTGAAATAGTGGTTGTTGTAGGAGTGAGTTGTTGTTGTTGTTGTTTTGGTTTATTGGTTGCAGTACCACTGTCTGATGCATCTTCATGGTACGATGCTTCATCATCACTAAGATGTTGAGAGAAATCATCATTAGCAGGGTGAGACATTTTTCTAGATCTGAAAGTGATTGTTTGTGTTCTTGTGATTCTTCTTACTTAGAGTCCCTTTAGAGGCTCTGATACCACTTGTAGGTCCAAGGTGTTTTGGATCTGTTGAGCCTTTGTATGACAATAACTAACTTAAATAAATCCAAGTTAACTATGTGAGAGACAATGACTATGAATACTTATGCTAATGCGGAATCTTAACACAAATACTAAGAAGAACAATTGTAAAACTAACTTCGTATATTGCTATTGATTTCTATTAGGTTTGGATCACTAAAACACTATGCCGTAGGGTTCCTTTTATACACCAAGGAAACCCTAATAGGCTTTACAAACGTGTGAAAGGATAATACTTATCCTTTCCTAATATATCTCTAAGATAACTATTCTGTTACATAAACAGACTTAACTAAACACGACCAATACTAACTATAGTACTGCCAGACTTAACTTACTAACTTCAGTACTGCCAAACTTAACATAGTACTTGGCAGAACTAACTAATAATACCAGACTTAACTGTTATACTACCAGCATTAAGTCTTTTACAATATATTTCCCAACATTCATCATTACCAGGGTCACTGTCGAAACCATCCGCATTGATGACATCCACGTCCTCTCCTTCTAAAACATCATCCGACACTAGATTAGTGATACCAATGTTGTCAAAAGGAAGATCCATGCTAATGCCAAACAAATGGACATCAACATCAGGCTCTACAATCTCATTCTCTTCATCTACTAAAAAATCTTCATCTACATCATCATCATCGTCTGTACCTGCATCTTCACTAGACTGAACATCATATTCAGTTTCATATGCAGTATCTATTCTTTCATCATCATAGAAGAACTCTTCATCAGTACGAGCTGATTCATCAAACTCATCATTACACTATTTAACAACTTCCTCGAAACTCACATAATCTTCAAAGAATGACAACATCATCCATACTGAATTCCTGAGTTCCAACCTCTTCCACAATGGGTACCTAAGTGCTAACCTCTGCCATAATGGGTTCTTGAGTGCTAATCTCTGCTATAATGGGTTCTTGAGTGCTAACATCTGTCACAATGGGTTCTTGAGTGCTAACCTCTACCACAATGGGTTCTTGAGTTCTACCAACATCTGTGTTAGAAACATAAAAAAGTGTTGATTACATGGACATTTATCTAAGTTTAATAAAATAGGGATTAACTAGTGCAAATAGGGAAGGACTAAGTTGTAATATGTAATAAACCTTAATTGCTTCCTAGTCCCTCATTCCTTCCTATAAAAGGAGGGATAAGGAAGGGTTAAGGGTTGGTGATTTCTGCTCATTCTAATCTAACATTTCTTTCTTTCTCCTCCTCTCTTTTAGATACACCTCCACCCTTAATATCGTCTATAACCCTCTATCTCTCATCTCTCTAAGCGTGGTTTTCTCTTACATGTATTTCTAGTGTAGTAATTTGTATTGTTTAGTAGTTTTTAGTTTTGTTATAAATTGCTATTCAATGCCATGGGATGATTTAACGTGTTTTTGTGATGAGGTTATCAATTTATAAGGACTTTAAAGAATTGAGGAGACTATGAAGATTAAAAGAAAAAGTTCTTAAAGTCAAAACTTAAAAATTTGAAGAAGTTGTAATTTTTGACCCATATTCGACAAGATAAAGTCTTGAACTTTTGCAATTAACTTTGCATAAGTCTCCTAAAAACGTGATCTACACGTGAATTTGAATACTTTTTGTGTTTTTCGTGAAAAAGTTTCAAACTTTTTCATAAAGGTTCAAACTTTTCCTGGTTTTCTTGCAAAAAGATTCAATCTTTAAGCTAGAAACATCATCGGAAACAACTCGGAAACAAAACCGGAACAACTCGTAATCGACCCACGTGGATCGGTTACAAGCCTCTATCCGACCCACGTATTCGGTCGCGAGAGCCCAATCGACCCACTGGATTGGTCATAAGAGTCCAACCAAAGCTCCCGTTTGGTCACTAGTTTTCAACCGAACCACTCGTTTGGTCATCAAGCATCAACCAAACCACCACCACCTCCTCCGATCACCACCTAGCAACCGAACCACCCCCTGGATCGGTCACACACTACCAACTGAACCTCCAAACCTTCAAACCCGAATCGAGTCTAAAACTAAAAACTAAACCCTAGTTTTTAAACTTAGGGTTTTGTATTTTTTTGGGTTAAAAAAAGGTTATTTTTATTATTAATTTAATAAAAAGGAGCTAGGGTTTTTAGTGGGAATTAAATGTTAAAAAGATGATTTTTGGAAGTTAGTGGTTATTTAATTAAGGTGTTTTAGGTTAAAATTAGGGTTTTTAAGTTAAAAAGGTTTAAACTTTAAGGTTTTTTAATAAGCTAAATTGTTAAAGTTACAATCTTTTGACTCGGTTCATGTTAAAAATACAATCTTTTGACAAAAATCTCACAAAAATAACACTTCCTCTCGTCAAAACGATCCTTACAAATATCAATTATTTCAAAGACTACACAATCAAATTTACAATGGCTACTATGGCAAAGAACGTTATTGCCGCAGGTTTTGAAACTCATCCTTTGAGGCTCTCGCAAAGCATGTATGATAGTTAGATAAAACCCGGAATATTCTATATATCGTTCAAAGGAATGGTGAAATATTAAAAGATCGTCAAAAATTGTCTTATAAATTCAAGTCAGAAATTACTATTAAAGACACAGATCGGCGGTTATCGGACATCTGTCGTGCTCAAGACTTGAATACCTTGCTAGAGCTTGACAAGTTAAACCTTATGTATGTGAAATTCAAAGTTGTCAATATACTCTTCTTGGATTTCCAGTTGGCATACCAAAAAAAACCCCCTTCTCAATCACTATCAAACTGCAAAAGGGATATGTAGGATCGCGTCAAAGTGCTTATGGAAGGCACAAAAAAAATGACCAAGCACACGAAAGTGAGTTTATGTATATGTTTGATTTGATAAATTTACATCTGAGCATGGAGGAATCAATCCACATCTTACAATCTGAGATTTTGTAAACTGATCACATGCCATGCAACATGATTCCTATGTCTATGACCAGCCGATGCAAATCAACACGAAGTTGTGAAATTCTTCATCTTCAACCCGAGTGGATTAGGGTCTTTGTCACAAACAGTTTAAACAAGACGGAAATCTTATAGTGTACCTTTTGATTCAGTTGTCGCTTTCCTCAAAAACAATGCAAAGAGATGTTTAAAGAAGTTCACGAGAAACGTGACCCAATAATTTCCCAGACACCACTTGCTTCAGTGCTGGCAAATACCTAGACAACCCACCTCCTCAAGAATAGCAGTACTTTCAAACACAGTATCAAGCTCAACCATTTGAAGTTTATCAACCATATCAACACTACCAATCAAGCACTCCAATAACCCAACAACTTATTCAGTCTCCTTCACTTCAGAGCTACGCACCTACAGTCGTTCAACAACCACCAACATTTCAACCTGATACTGTACTTGCTATACCAAACTTTCTTCCAACGAATGATCCAATCGAAAGTCTCAACAAAGCTATGATCTTCTTGAGTTCGGTATACCACTCAAAATTTCCTCCTAAAATAATCAAACTTTGACTTAGTCCCTAACTAAGAAACCCTCAAGCTACAATTCAAAATGGCTAAGTTAGGGTCTAGAATGTTCAAGGTAGACAGTCTCAAGGTTATACAGGCAATGTTGGAAATAATCAAGCTTTAGGAGCACAGGTTATCAATACAGTTGGAAATACAAGGCAAATCAACCAAGGGTAAATAGATGTTATAACCACAATGGTGAAGGTCATATGCTATGTAGTAGTATGCAAGGAAAGAGTGAAAGATTCTAATAGTTTTTTAAGGATAAGTGCTTCGTGCTCAAGCATAAGAAGAAGAAGTTGTATTGAATTGAAGAGCATCAAGATTTCTTAGTTAACACGTTTAGTAGAAGAAACTGTTGACTGTTAGGTTCTCCCATTTACAACTACTACAGCAAATTTCAAGGTGGACCACCTTTTGATGATAGGATTCAGACTTTGATGACGATACTACAACAAGTAAAATCTTCATGGGCGAATTCCCTGTAGTCCTGTTGGTATCTCTCATATGATGACACTGAGTGCACTCAGTTTGATTCTGACACACTCTCTCTCGAGGTACCTCGTGATGAAATCCGTATTCATGATATTTATGATATGCTTATTCGAATATATAAAGAGCTGGGATATTTGAAAAGCATCGTGTTAATTAAGGGTTTTATTATAAAAGGAAGTTACATACTTTTCAAAATGTTCACCTATGTTACTCAACTTTCATTTTGTATCACTTAGGTTTACTAAACTTATGGAAAACAGGACATTTGGGGTTCTCAACTTTGCAAAAATTTAGTTAACATCATTTGAACTTGTAAAAACTTGAAATTTATGTTTTCTTAACTTTACCCTAAATATTATTACGGTCCAGGTTTGCTTAGATTAACATTGATAATATTATAGGGGGGTAGGTTTATCAAAAGGTCTCAGTAACCCAAGGCTTGGACGAACAAAATGTACAAGCCGTTTAATCTCTATCAACCGCAGAACTTCCTAACGTGCGGGAACCAACCCCAAGTTGAGGAATCGTCTTGCTCCAAACACAAATTAACCCCGGCTCAACATTCCATCCAGGCAGCTTCGTTAAGGGTAACACGTTGGGATTGTTCCCCCTCTATATTATACCCTAATTATATGCTTATTTATTGGAACGATGGAAGATAACTTTGTTACCCTCCCCTTGTACAAAAGAAGAATAGGATGTTGTTTGTAATTGAACAAAATGAATTCTTAAGTAGAAAAATGTAACATGGTAAATAAAGAGTCAAATAGTGTGAATAAATCATTAACCAAACGGCTTTAACGATACAAGATAGAGTTAGACTTTTAGAATATGCAGTTAAAGATGGTCATTGAGAACAGGAAGCATATCTAAGTCGTGAATTATACTCAGCCATTAATGATCGTAATAAAAAACTAAAAGATTTTGAAAAAAAAGTTTTTTCTTAACAAACACAAATGAAGGACTTAAATAATCACATTGCTTTTCTAAAGAAGAATTTTAAAACACTAAAAAAGAGTCGTCTGAAAAGTATGAAAAAAACATCACTGAAATCATGGATTTGGAAAAAGCGAAAAAGGAACTTAAAATAATTGTTTTTAAAGTTGGTCAATCTGCTCAAACTATGCATATGCTAACCAAACCCTAATTTTTTATGAGGGAAACCATAAGACAACTCTTGATTATCAAAAATCCTTTGTTCTTCCTCAACAAAACTCCGGACAACAACAAATACTTTATATAAGGGAAATGTGTTGATTGCTAAACAAAATCCTGTATCTATGTGTGATTCTAAGGAAACTTTGATACTTGCTGAAGATAGTCGGTTGAAAATGCTTGAAAAACAAACTATTATTAATACTAAACCGATTGATTAATCCAAATTAAACAAACTTTATGAGATTTTTGTTCCACAAACATGATTTTCTGCAGAACAACTTTATTGGTCTTCTATACCAAGTCCTCCTGTAACTGTTTCAAAACCTAAAGTTTTTCCTAAAAAACTCCCATCAATTAGTCAAGTTCTCAGGAATTTAAACAAAGCACGAGATCTTCTCACTAAGTTTGATGAATCATCAAGAGAAGAACTACGTTCTCTCCTCATGAGATTGGTAGTTGGGAGCAATCAGATATAAAAGGTGCTTTTAGAGCAGATGTCATACCATTTTCTGAAAACCTAAAAGAAACTTTTAAACTTTTTGAAAAGGGATTTATTACAGAGGTTAAAGAAATGAAAGATATTTTTGAACAAATGGAAGACGAGGTTGATCAATGTTCTGTTACAAATAAAATTTTGGAATTGAAAAGAAAAAACTTTTTTTCAACAAGATCGACTCTTAGAAGAAAATATCGCTAGTGATATTATGTGCACTTATTTGCGTTCATTGAATGAAGTTGATAATTGTGGAAAAGTCTTAACATTGTGCTTTTAGAACTTCAAGAATCAAACAAATCATTGGGTGAATTAAGAAACGTTTTGCAAAACTTGAGGAATACAACATTACTCTTGATATTGCTTTTCAAAATCACAAAGAACAAATGATTCTTAATGATCCTAAAATAAACAGTTTTTGGTTAAAATAATCAATAATCAATATGTTAAGATAAATGATCTAAAAGTGCAATTTCAAGACAAGTTACACGTAATTAATGTGTTGAAACATCTTTTAGCTCAAAAAAAAAGAGCCACAAAGACTTCGTGTAAATCAACCTAATTTTGATTATAGGATTCAGTAAAATAGAGGATGAGACGTGTCCTATAGCTTTAATATTTCTTCCTCTAGTTAAGGATCTAGAGAACAAATTTAAGTTAAGAATTATTAGAAGCTGCTATGATGTCAATCAAGCTCTCACCTCGGGCAAAAACAAGACTTCGAAGCATCTGACTCTTTGCACAAAAATTATGATTGATTTTTGAAAATAAACAAGGTTAGAGTTACCGTTAACAGGAAAGTTTTTTTCACAATCACTCAAAGGAATTCTAATGGTACAGTGTGAATTACTAAGCTTCTAAAACTTATCTTTAGGAACTAATTTATTCAGTACTCCATTTCTAATCAAAAAGGTTATTCCTAAAGTTGTTAAGAAAATGACTTTATCAAAATCAGTCTATTCACATTGACTTAACAAGAAGTTTGATTGAAAAATGCGCAAAAGTTTCTGCCCCAGGTTTGCTTAGATGAGCCTGAAACCTATCATTGCGCTACTTTTAAGAACAATAAGGTTTTGGTGCAACGAATTATCTAAAAGTCTCTAAAGAGCATGTAGAAACAACTACAAAGAAGAATTATTAAGAAGAAGCTAGATTCATTAACACCTTTGATAAACATATAGGTCATGCCTTAAGTTTGTGAGCGGACATTTACGAATTGTTAGTGTTTGTTTTGTGCACTCATGCCCATTTCACTCAAGCAAGAATGGAAATTGGATCCCTCTACAAGCATAAAAGGATACAGTAAAGCCGAACGTAGGATGCAATCTAGAACGAAATAGACAACTGAGACAATCACACAAAGCATGCAAAGCAAAACACTCGTAAGACTGACAACACTATGTTGCCTTCTTTAGGAAGAGTAAGTGAAGGTCCTAGTGTATACTGAATGGATATCTCAATGCTGTCAAGAGAATCTTCAAGTACCTCAAGGGCAAACCAAACTTGGGATTATGGTATCCTAGGGAATCACCCCTTGTGGTTCCCTATTTGTGAATGGATCTTTGCAGCCTATAAAGGATGATAGCCTGGATGTATAAGTACAACAGACTATATAGAAACAGTGACTTGAATACAATATGTTAATGCGGAATCTTAACACAAGTACTAAGAAGAATAATGATTTAACAGAATAACAACTTTGTTGAAAATGTTCTTGATAGTCATAGATTGCTAACTATGATATGTTGTATGATTTGTAATTGTCTATTTTCATATATATCTAACTATGTCAATAGTTATCCTTTTATAGATAAAGGATAACCCTAAAAGTCTTTCATGACTTTCTGACAAATATCTCACAAATATCTTTTAAATATCTTCTTATCGGTACTAACTATTTTACTACTAACGGTACTAACTAACTAACAGTACTAACACTTTGTACTGTCGGTACTAAGTTTAGAAAACATTAATCCTAACAATCCTCCCTTAAACATGAATGTTAAACTATTTTAACTTCATGTTTCTTCATTCCTTTAAGAACTTGATTGTTCTTTAAGCTTCTTTTAATGCACAGAGGATGTATCCAAACATTCTTCATGATTTCTTAATCTTGTACACTCTATCCTTTTATAGCAGCATCCTTGTCTTTCCAGCAATTCAGCAACATCTTGATACCTACAATCCAACTAAGTTGGCTTTGTAGTTTTTGGCAAACTACCAGCCATCAACGGATTTGATGTTCCTTTACCAGTAGCCGTTTGCTCTGGGATAGATAACTCTTCATCTTAAGAATATGGTGAGTTAATTACCATACAGTTTTTGGTAAACTGTCAACCATCAACGGATTTGAGAAGTCTTTACCAAATACCGTTTGAGTTTGGACTAGCCAATGCTTCATTGTAATAACATGGTGCATTGATAAACCATATAGTTTTTAGCAAACTATCAGCTATCAACAGATTTGATTAGTCTTTACCAAGAACTGTTTGATCTCGGACTAGCCAACTCTTCACCAAGAAGCAAGGTGAGTTGATTACCCTACAATTTTTGGTAAATTGTAAACCATCAACGGATTTGAGAAGTCTTTACCCCAAGCCGTTTGCTTGTGGACTAGCCAATTCTTTTGCCTGTTAAGCATGGTGAATTGATAACCATTTGTTGTGTGGTGGTTAGCCATCACTCAATCCCTTCTCACTTCCATCAGTCTTGTTCTTTAGATTCTAAGTCAGCAAGTACCTTCTTGATAAATCTTATCAATTCCAATGCCATTGTACTTTCTTCTTCAGACTCTAATCTTAAATTTAGCATTTGCACCAGTATTTCCTTCTTTAAAGGATACTTCTTCTCTGTTAGCATATGTATGACTACTCCTTCATTGGTCATTAAAGTGTGTACCCCTGAGGAACTGTGCAACTTCCAACTGATTATTTTCCATTCATGCTGTGAGCTCCAAAACTCATCTTGTTCATCAGGATTGAACAAAACCATTAAATCTCCCCAAAGAACTCTTTCAAAACCTTCAGGCATCTCATCTTGGTATTTATTCATTACCAGTTGATAAACAGCATTTAGATCTTCTCTATCAAATATGGACAATACTGATGTTAAAACACTAAAGTGTCTTTGCTGTCCATTACTTCTTGTTACCACATTCAAATTGATCTCTTCAATAGATTTAGCTTCATCAGGTTGTGGTTTTGTTCCAAAACACTCTGTCTTCCAGTCAATGATTGGATATTTTCTGTCAAGAATCTCATAATCCACTTCTTTATCTTCATCCTGAGCTATAGTTAAATATAACCTCAGATCATCATTTTCTTTGTCACTATCATCTTCAGAAGTGTGTTGAATGTATCTTCTTTTTCTTGACTTCATCTTCTTTCTAGTACCTAGCTTTCTTTTTCTAGTACTTTCTTCATCTTTATCCTCATCCTTGACTTCTTCTTTGGTGTCTTCCTTGATCACTTCAGATTTAGATAAACCAGCTCCTTTTTCATTCATCCTCTTGATAAACCTTTCATCTTTAGCAGACCCAGTGGAAATGAAATGTTCATTAAACCTCTTAATGTTTTTATACAAAGCTTGTATGTCTTCAAACTTCCTGCTTTTCAAATTTGAATGTTTGAAGTTTCCCACATGTTTTAAGTAGGTTATCATTTGATTTCTGAGTTGATTCTTGGTACAAATATTATAAATCATCTAATAATATTCGTTAACGTTTTGCATAAACGGACACCAAAACTCCCAAAACCCCACTTTTTAACAAAATTCAGCAACTACTCAAATTTTTCTAAAATGATAATTCGCTAACTTTCACCCCAATGTTTTCCTATCGTCTATTATGTTTAGACTAAAACTCGCGAACTTTTGTAGAAAACATCAAACTAAAAAACGTTTATGTTTTAACGGAAGGCTGCGCGTCGGGACCAGAAAGGGCTCGAATTCAAGTTAAAACTGTATCAGCCGCCACTTTTCCCTACAAAGTGCTGAATTTTTATAAACTAAAACGCAGACCTGCGTTTTGAGTAAAAACCACACTTTTATGCACTTTTTGACCAAATTTCGCGACTGTTTATGCAAAACGATATTTCAGACAGCTTTCGTGTTTTAGCCGAGACCCAAAATGATACAGAAAATGATGAAAACGCCCATTTACGATTCTGTCAGCAAGCTATTATTTACCTTATGAGCTGAATTTTTGCGAAACTTTGTCTAAACTTCTTTTGAACATAAAAACTTCGTTTTTGAGAGTTATAGGTCGAATTTTATATCAAAAAGACCGTCTCAACACGTACTACCATATTTTAGGCCTAATTTTTATAAAAAGACTTTTACAACATCCTTAAACCACATTCTAATTTTCTTCATAAAATATATTTTTTGACATACCACAAAATTTCAACCAAATTCTCCAAAAATTGTATCAACAATATCTACGCAAATCTACTCTTAGCATTAAGATATTATTACCAAAACACTTTTCAAAAGATTTCACAACTTATATACAACATGTCTTATTGATTACAAAACATCAAAACTAAATTATACTAATGACGCATAAATAAAAACTATAGCATTAAAAATGCTTCAGAATTACCCAACAACACAAATAGAAATAGTAAACGGTGTATGTGTACTTGACCTAAAATGCAATATGCAAGATATGAAAGTCTCGCGTGGACGGTACGATTCTTCAAAATCACAATATGTAAGGGGTATAGAATGAACATTAATTGAGTGCGTCTAGGAATCGGGGAGGGTTTTTTATGAAAAGAATGCTAAAAATTTATTCGTGCAAAATCGTATTCCAATATCAAACGTCACTTTCTAGAGATTAGTTATAAGTTGATTATGCGTTTCTAGGGTGTATTAGCGAATGTTACAATTTCGGAGTCGGGACTCGTAGGATTGGCCAATGTAATAAACAAATTGAAACAATGATTCAAAAGTCATGTAAAACGGTGACATAAAAGGGTCGACGAAAAGATTGTGAAAATCCACAATATAATTTGATATGATTTCAAAATTTCATTCAAGTTGGACAATCATAGTGTTTTAGCAAATTCATTATTAAGCGTCAACTTCCTCCTCGTCCCATGCTCTAAGTCCTTTAGCTTGTTTATCTGAGATAAACATGCTAAAACGTCAACAAACGTTGAGTGAAATTATAGGTTGATTAAACATTAAGATTTAGACACAAATATTAAATCATCAGAAAAGCTTGTGATAAACTAGTATATATATATATATATATATATATATATATATATACTTATTTATGCTATATTATATACATAGATATATATATATATAAATTGTTTGATCACCAAGTTTTTCTGGTTGTTTTTATTTATTTGTGTTCTTAAATCTTAATGTATAATTAAACTAATGATTTTCACTCATCAGTTTGTTGACTTTTTAGCATGTTTATCTCACGATATCATAGCTAAGGACTTAGAGCTTGGGACGAGGAGGAAGTTGCGCTTAAGAATGAATTTTGCTAAAACACTTGATTTCCATCTTGAATGAAATTTTGAATTGAATCCATATCTAACTTTTATTGTGGATTTTCACTAGTCTTTCGTTCGGACCCTTTTTATGGTCACCGTTTTACATGACTTTTGAACATTGTTCTAATTTGTTTATTTCATTGGCCATTCTACTTCCGACTCCGAATTGTAACATTCGCTTATACCCCAGAAACGCCATAATCATTTATACTAATCGGTCTAGAATTGTGACGGTTGATTGGATACGATTTTGCACGTATAAATTTTTAGCATTCTTTTTCATAAAAACCTCCCCGTTTTAGAAGTGCGACTCATTAATGTTTCATTCTTTTCCCCGGTACATATTGTGATTTTGAAGAATCGTACCGCCAAAGAGACTTTCATATCTTGCATATTGGATTTTATGTCAAGGACGTCATACACCGTTTTACTTTCTATTTGTGTTGTAGGTATTCTTGAAGCATTTTTTTAATGCTATTTTTATTTGCTCATTAGTATAATTTAGTTTTTGTTGTTTTGGAATCAATAAGACATGTGTATATATAAGTTGTGATCATTTGAAAAGTGTTGGTATAATATCTTAGATGAATGAGAAGTTAGGATTGGCGTAGTCATTTGTATACATTTTGGGGAATTTGGTTGAAATTTTCTGTCTGGTATGTCATAAAATATTATTTTTCATGAAGAAAATTTAGAATGTGGGTGTAAGGATATTTGTAAATGTCATTTTTTATAAAAGTTAGCTAACATATATGTTATTTATTGTTGTGACGGTGTTTTGATATAATAATTCGAACCCATAACTACCAAACAACGAAGGTTTTTATGGTCAATTAGAAGTTTACTAAAAAAGGTTTCGCAAAAACTTCAGCTCAACGGTAACTATAATAGCTTGCTTGACAAAACGAGTAATATGGGGTTTTCAATCATTTTCTGTATCTTTGCCGGTCTCGGGCTAAAATCTCACGTAGTTGTCGGGCAATATCGTTATACATATAAAAATGCGAAATTTGGTATAATAGTCGCATAAAAGTGTGGTTTTTATACTTCAAAACACGCAGGGTCTGGTTTTTGTTTAGAAAAATCCAGCAACTGTAGGGAAAAGTGAGCTGATACAGTTTTTAACTTGAGATTCGAGCCCTTTCTGGTCTGAACTAACCTTCCGTTAAAACATAAAAGTTGTTTAGTTTGACGTTTTCTAGAAAAAGTCGCGAGTTTTAGTCTAAAAATAATAGACGATACGGAACTAATTTGGGACGCTGTATGGTTAGCGAATTATCATTTTGGAAAAATTTGAGTAGTTGCTGAATTTTGTTAAAAAATGGGGTTTTGAGCGTTTTAGTGTCCGTTTGAGTTTGCAAAACGTTAACGAATATTATTAGATGATTAATAAATTATTGGGTGCGTCCAGTCATGTTTAAAAATAGTAAGTCTAAATTCGGAAACTCTATATATGTAAGCATAACGTGGAAACAGGGTAAATATATAGATAATAGGTGCGTCGGTATTAGCGGGAAACTTAATATTTTATTAGGCAATACAAATATCTTTGAATATCTGAACGTTCCAGAAATAGTAACTCTAAAAATAGTATACTTTCTCAAAAGCATATGGTTGTCAAATAACTTAGGAGGTACACACATTTGGATTCCATTATTCTTTTATATATATATGTGACTTATGTGTCATTTTATTTTATCTTCCCTTTTTCTAATTGCACACTATCACTTTTGGTCGCGGTTATAATCTCTTGTCTTCATATCCTCCATCGCCATCGATATCATGTACCTTATGATGATTCCGGCTAAACCCTTTAAAACCCTATCATCTTGTAACCATTTCACCGATTGCTTCATAAACTACTCTTTACTACTCTCATGCAAACCACTTGCTATTTGATAAGGCATTGTGATGTCACCTTATTACATTTAATTGTGCTATTGTTTTACGAGTCATTTTTACTTGGGTCTTACAAAATATTTGTAAAAAAGGGATTTTTAGCAAATTACATTACTTCCACATTATTAACGGTTTCAAAAATTATTTTGAGTTCTATCTTAAAAATAGTATGGTTTATACATTTAAGTATAAGAAACATGACACTAGTTTGACGAAACTGAGCATTGCATTGCTATTCCTAAATTATACATAGCCGTGCACCTATGTATAATTTAGAAGGAGCCATGCAAGGCTGAATAGTAGTCACCTTAAGATCTTGATAAAGATCAACATTTTACCCGTAGTTCTGAAAAACAAGATTTTTGTGTGGTATGCAAGTAGTACAAATTGGGGGCATCCGCATATGTACCCTTATCTTTTCTCGAACGAATTCTTCATATGCGAGTACGTTCTGACTTAACAACCGTCGTTCTAATTTTCCTTTCATATCTCTCCATGATAGAAATTCTTTAGACCGCTCGTCTAATTATCGGCCATTGATACCGGACTTAGAGGTTCTGACATTTCTATGCTTTCTTCTTGACCCACCTTCTTTGAGTAGCGTTGGTAGATCTCCGAGATGCCTCGGAATGTGAATAATGAATTATGAAAGAATGGGGTTACGTATATCCGTTATGATGTTCGCCTTTCTTTTGACTCGAAATTCGTTCGTGTGGACCACACGTTGACTTCGCTCTTCAGTTACTAACTTTGTCTCTTACTTTTTTTATTCGAGAATTGTTGTATGTATTTTCTTTTTTGGTTGTGTATTGACTGCCGCGAACTTAATGTGCTGACCGTGATCGTCTTACGAACTGACGACTTGATAAGTTCCTTGTTTCCTATTGTCTTATCGCCAACACTTATATTCTATCCTTTCTTTAAGGACCCTCACGACATTCAATTCGTTCCCTCATGCAATTGCTTACACATTAGGTGATTACTATCACTTGTTCTATCTTTGTTGTTATCTTGTTACTTTGTCAAAACCCCGAGCACAAAATGCATTAAGCACCTCCATGGGCTAGTACAAAATTTTTATGAATCTTTATGAAAATTTTACAAAATATTTCACAAGTGTTAAAATTACCAAAATGACCTTCTCAGGTTAAAGAGTCAATTCTAACCACCCTCTTTTGTAAAAACCATAACTAATATTTATAATAACACCATGTCCTATCTTTCAAATTACCTGTTTTATACATCATATTTTACTCACGCCTTAATGATATGACCGATTTAAAACTTCGTTTCAACAAACGATTCCTAAAGATTTGAAATTAGACCTTCTACGATCACAACCGTAAACTCAAGTTTCACCAAGTTTTTATATATGCATTCATTCCAAAAATCTTCAAAACGACCAAAAATGATTCTTGAACCTATTTTACCTCTAATATGAACACCATTTTTATCAAGAAAGTGCCTAAGCCTAGTTTTAAAGCAATATAAAATCCAGAACGGATTTTTCTTAACAGTGGTAGAATGTGACAATCCGTCTTTTGATGTCCATATTTAATTCATAATTCGTTCTCATTTTTTTTCTTGTAAAGTGAACTTTTGTGTTTTACAGTTTACGCGACTCGCAATTTCTCGTTCTTGTTAATCTTAAGCCGATATATGCAGTTTATCCGTTTAAGTGTAACCGTCTTTATTTTATTTTTAAAAATTCCCCGTATTTAAGGTCACTACTATTACTAATCTCGTATCTATTATATAAAGTTAATTAATTCACTGACATTATTTTAGCCGATTTTTATTAAAATCGTCAATTTAAAAACCCTCGCGAATCGTACAATTTAAATTATTCGTTTTATCGATCGAGAAATCAACGAAAGCCATATTTAGCCATGAGAGCTTAATTTATTTTATTTATATTATTCTTCATATTTTATTTGTGTTTAGCCAAAAACTGTGTCGAAGAAATCGTAATTTTATAACAAAAATCGAGTTAAATAGGTTATTGGGCCCGGAAACAAAGTAAATTAACAAAATAACAAACAAAAGCCCAACCAAGCCCACCCTACATAGAATGGCCGGTTCATAAGCTTATACAAACACTAAATATGTATTTTTTAGGAATTATACTAGTAATAAAACTCTTATGGGTATCCATTCCCTAAATTATAGTATATAGCCCAAATTAAACCCACTCCCCTTATTTATTTTTTTATAAACCGGACCTTATCACCCTATACATACAACGATTTTTTTATTTTTCCAGTCGATATATACTATGTGAAGGATTTCATACCATATTTATAATATATAAACCCATACACACATGATCACAACAACCATAATCAAAACCACGCCTGTTTCTTTTTTTTCTCCCCTCCTGTTCGACGAACAACACCCAAAACCAACCACCATCATCTCCAAGAATTCTCCAAAACACTTCCATTCTACCTTAAATCAAACCTACACTAAACCCTAATCATCTTTTATACTAAAAATCACCATGCATTGATTTTGTAAAGTTCTTGATTCTTGAGGGTTTGTAATTTTAGGGTTCTTGATCAAATAAAAGGTTAGTGGGGTAACAAGGATTAAGTGTTGTGTGTATGTTCAAGAATTGGGTAAAAGAAAGCTAGGGTTCGAGTTGGTTTGTTCCATTGAGTTTCGGCTTAAACAAGAAAAAGAGGGAAGAAAATATTTTTAATCTCTTCGTTGGTCATCATTGTGGTTGTAAGTAAATTTTCTAAAACCCTTCTTGTGTTAAATAAATTTTTCATGAATGCATGTGTTTGATCTTTGAGTTTTTGAACATGCATGTTCTTGTTAGGTTTAATCTTGGATTAATCTTGAATATGGAGGATATTGATAAGTAGATATGTTACATTGATGAATATTAGTCTTGTGTTGGATTAATTAGGGTTTTGGATGAGTTTTGGATTGAATTGGAAGTAGATTTTGCGGACTGTTTTGGCACAGTAGCAAAAACGTAGGTTTTCCCAAATAATTTTGGGTTGGAGCCTGTGATTAAATTACATGGGTGTGTAGAGGTAGGTCTTAGATCCATGTTATAGTTGTATGCTCAACCAATTCATCCAGATGAAGGAGATATGGTCAAAATACAAAAATTGGTCAAGTCTGGACCTTTGATTAGAAAACATGTTAATCTCTAGGTTTCTGAACTAAAAGTTTGAGTTTCAAAGCATAGGTCAGTACTAGACATTATAGGGAAGCTCCAGCATTTGGACTCATGTCCATTGCTATTATAGATTAGGATTTACGGTCTTTTCCGTAAAGTGTAGAAATTCAGTGAAAATTCTGGGTAGAGTCTTCAGGGGTAAAATAGTCTTTTCACCATGGTTCTGAAACATTCAGTAAACGGGGCTTACATTTTTGAAAACTAGACTTCAAGGGATTTTGAGAGGTGAAGTCTTTGTGTTTATACCATTTATAGATTAGTAGATACAAGTCGATGAACATGAGTCAAATCCAGAATTTCAATTTTTACGTCTAGTCTAAAAATTGTAAATGTATATATAACCGTAGCTAAAATTTGAATTAGACGGCGAAACTTGGTAGTTACTTAAGTCCATATAAGATCAGGTCACACATCATGTTGGGGAGTAAAAATACCTTGGCTAAGCCTAAGTGCAATGTGCTACATATCATAGAAACATATCCTATACTCGTCAATTTTTTTTTCTTATGTATTGTTTTTACTTATATATATTATACTAAGTCGCGTCATGTCTTATAGGTCGCGGCTAAATCATTGGCACTTCGTCTCTTAGTTGATTTCTCGCTCGATCGATCATCTTTCACTTACGGTGAGTTCATAGCCTCGCCTTTACTACTTTACTTATTTTCTTAAAAACCCGCGAGGGAGATACATGCTTGTTTTTATAAACTTGAACACAAATTATCTTCCGTATGCTGGACCCGAATTTTATGCTTAATGCTTGAGTACCTATTGCTAAAGACCCTAATATCGTGAACCGTTAACTGACTGTGATAGGTGTACGCTATGGTAATAAATAGGCCTTTAGGGTGACTCCTCGTCCAGGGTTTGAATCCTTTTAGAACACCCACTTGCAACGGATATATTATCTGAGATGTTATAGGTATAAGGCAATAATACCTAATCTTTTAGGGCAAACTATATTTGTATCTCGTCAAATGGATTGGTTGTCACGAGCTCAATGCATTATATATATATAAAACTTGTTTGATTCATAAGTTTTCTCGATGATTAAATATTTGTGTTCAAAATCTTAATGTTTAATTAAACTTAGAGTTAAGTACATTTTTGGTCCTTGTGGTTTGGTGCGAGTTCACTTTTGGTCTAAAATTCAAAAAAGGTTCACTTTTGGTCCAAAAACATAGTTTCGGTCCACTTTTAGTCCAATCCTGTGAATTTGCACTAAAATTTTTGGACTAAAAGTGAAACGAAACTATGTCTTTTGGACCAAAAGTGGAACGAAACTATGCGTTTTGGACCAAAACCAAACCTTTTTTTATTTTTGGACTAAAAGTGAGAAAATGCACCAAACCACAAGGACCAAAAATATACTTAACTCTTAAACTTATGAATTTCACTCAACGTTTGTTGACTTTTTAGCATGTTTATCTCAGGTAATCAAAGCTAATGACTTGGAGCATGGAACGAAGAGGAGGAAGTTGCGCATAAAAATGACTTTTGTTGAATCATATAATTTCCATTCCTCGAAACAATGTTTTTTTATTTTGTTGAAACACTTATGTCTTGTTTCTTTTATGTTAAGACAACGCTTGCACTCTGACGTTTTTCTTTTGGAATGGATTATGTTTTAAAACGCCTCTTTTTGAGTCGTTCCTTATAATTTAATGACTGTTGTACTTATTATTAACACCCGATTGTTGGTCCTGAATCTATCTTTAAATTGGGGGTGTTAAAGTTACACGGTCTAATGGTTTGGCAGGTACAAAATCAAGTTATAATGCAGGTTAAGCTAGAAAGGAGACAGAACCTGTCAAAGATTACATTCTGCTACCATTATGGACTGCTGATCCACCGTATTCCTAAAATCCAAAGAGTTCTCATGATGATGGATTTAAACCTTCAATTGATGATGGAAAGAATGTTGATGAAGATCCAAGAAAAGAAAGTAAATGTAATGATCAAGAGAAGGAAGATAATGTTTACATCACTAATAATGTTAATGTTAATACTATTAGTTCAACTGTTAATGCTGCTGGCACAAATAAGGTTAATGTTGTTGGTGGAAAAACAAGCATTGAACTTCCATTTGATCCAAATATGCATGCTTTGGAAGATTATAACATATTTGACTTCTCAAGTGATGATAAAGATGATGGTACAGTGGCTGACATGAATAATTTGGATACAACAATCCAAGTTAGTCCTAATTCAACTACAAGAATTCATAAAGACCATCCTCTTGATCAAGTGATTGGAGATTTGCAATCAGCTACACAAACAAGAAGGATGTCAAAGAATTTGGAGGAACATGAATTTGTTAGTACTATTCAACAAAGAACAAACCATAAAGACCTTCAAAACTGTTTGTTTGCTTGCTTTTTATCACAGGAAGAACCCAAAAAGGTAATTTATGCATTGAAGAATCCAAGCTGGATAGAGGCTATGCAAGAAGAGCTTCTACAATTCAAGTTGCAAGAAGTTTGGACTTTAGTGGATTTACCAAATGAAAAAAGGGCTATAGGCTCTAAATGGGTTTTTAGGAATAAAAAGGATGAAATGGAATTGTGTCTGCAGGGAAGGATAAGACAGTTGTTTTGTGGAGTATCCATGATCATATATCTACTTTGGCAACTCAACCGGGAATAACAAAGAATGTCGGGT
>BQNB010114304.1:0-21776 GCA_026074375.1 Tanacetum coccineum
GATGCAAGTAGGTTTAGCATATGTGGATATTCCTTCTTGATATAGTTTAAGTTATCCTGAATAAGATAACTAATAAGGGCTATGTCAAAATGGTTTATGCTACATGATGACTGGACACTTGTAGTCAAAATAGAATTTGTTCCTTCAATAGTTGAAATATGATGCCACTGGGCCCCTCGTAGGGTTAATCAGGTGTATGTGGGGCCGCACCCAAAAACTCAGGTAGATATGTCAATGATTTTTGGTAATCATGATTAATCATATATACGAGAAACAGAATCGTTAATTAATGGAATGACTTAGATCCATATCCATTTTTAACACGGTATCGGAAACAAAGGGATTGTAAATTCATAAATCATTTAATTACGAAAGTACACTCATGTATTTCTGGGAGCATTGGCGTGTTGCTAGACGCTTACCAATGTTGTTATATTTATTTGTGACATGTCCAAGTGAGAGCTGTTGGGATATGTCCATATCATAAATAAATATACGACCAAAAAATTACGTGAGCCTATGGGGGCACACACCTATACACAGAGGATACGTTTATTAATGTAATTAATATATTATATATTAATTATATTAATATGTTTCACGAAATAATTAAGACCGATTGAACTAAAAAAGCAAAAGGGATGAGAGTGTCAATTAATGAAACTTAAAGGGGGTGTTGTATTATGACTTGAAGACCAAGTCATTGGGTTATATATACTCCCTAACTTTCATTAATCGGATAACATGATATACGATATACATATCCCTAAAAACAAACGGCACAAACAATAAAAGAAAAACCCAAACGCATGATGTAGATGTAACCCATACATACATAAATCGCATGAAAGTCATGCATGTTATACCAAGCATGCAAAGTCATGACGTGGGTAACCTTTTCTTTTATTGTTTTGAGAATTAGATTCTTTATCCAGATGTGCATGTTCGAATGGTTTAACCAAACAATCAAGAACATTCTGTTGTGTTGTTTCGTTTAATTTGTGAAGAAAGGACTAGCATCCTAACGTATCTCAGTGACGTGTAGTGTATGCACACCATAGAGGTTATCTACTTTGATAACTTTATTAGTTTGTGTGGTATTCTATTTATACACACGCGTATATTCAAGAAGGTGGTTTCATTTATTGCTAAAAGGTACACACTTCTTGATCCCTTTGTTAATATTCTATACGTGTTTATGTTTTCCGCTGCGTACTCGTGATCTTTAATAGTTAATAGTTATAAAACCCAACAAAATACAAACTACTTATAATCAAAATTACATACCTTTTTGTTGAAGAATTCAAGCCAATAAAGTCAAAAAAGGAGTAGGGTTTAGGCGTGTCCTGAGGCTGGTGTTGTGGATGTTTTAGGAGAGATGAGTAAAAAGAATAAAGCGTATACCCGACCCTCTTAATCCTCTTTCATTAACTTTGTCATGTGACATGTCAATTGACTTCTATTTAGTTTAATTTTTGCATATTAAAATATGGATACAAAGATAAAATATGAATATGGAACTAAAGAAAAACGTTGAAGAGTTCTAAAATACAATTCAAACTAGGGTGAGCAAATGGACCGAGAACTGAACTGGAATCGAGAACCGAACCGGAATGATCTAAACCGAACTGAATTTTGGAACCGCGGTTCGGTTCTTGATTCTTCAATATTGCAAGTTTCGGTTCTCGGTTCAATTCGGTCCGAAACCGCGGTTATCGGTTCCGGAATCAAGGAATCGCTCGAATCTCAAATATACTAGTTTTTATAGGATGTTTAGCTAATGAAGCGAGTTTGGTTTTTGTTGTATTATTATATAAAGAAATTGCTTTAATAATGCAGGGTTACAACAACTGTACAAGGTCAATAAGACAACAAGATACTTGTGTTGTTATAGTTTGATGTGTAATTTAGACATTAAAACTATTGAAATAGCTTTGGTGAGACTTTTTGATTTTCATTGAAGAGTATGAATAACTACCTAGTTGGCCGTTAACAAGTCTCGTTCAAAAGAAGGTTATTTCTTTAATTCTTATTGTTATATGGAACTGTTAATACTTTAATCAAAACCAAAAAAATAGTTCATACTAAGACTAAGACATTAGTATTTATTTTGGTTCCTTGGTAGATCTGAGTGGGTAAAAAAAAGAGTTCATTTAATGGATGTATAAATTTTTTTTGGTTCCAATCGGGTAGAACCGAAATACCCAAACCGAACCTGAGAACCGAAACACACACTTCGGTCTGGTTCTCGACTCTTAAAATATGCATTTTTCAGTTCTTGTTTCTTTCGGTTCCGGGTCGGTTCTTTGCGGTTCCAGAACCGCGCTCACCCCTAATTCAAGCGACCTTTTTTTACCAGCGCTCCGTAGTGGAGCGCACGCGGAGTTTTACGTGACAGACTAACTTTGCAACAGATTGATAACCAATGACTATTTTCGTATAGTAAGTTAGTCATTAACGACTAACTTTGCAAATGATCGATAACCCCAAAGACCATTTTCTTAAAGGGACATGATATGTACACAGAGGTTTTTTATATGTACACAACTAATTATTAGTAACTGACTAAATTACCCCTACATGCTTGACCCTGTTTCTTTCTCTACATTAGTTGGCTCACTACTTGTAACCATAATGCGCCTTTCTCCTATTCCCTTCAACTATTGGCCGCCTATGACTTCCACACCTCCGCTCATTTCTGTCGATTTAGATTGAATCAACTTGCTCCTTTATTGTTTTTCAATAATTGTTCGAACCGTGCGAAGTGATCTCATTATGTAACGTGTGGTAGTTACCAACCGATCGAGCCCATCAAAGTTGACAGTCTATCAATCAACGGAGTGAGAAAGTCGATAGAAATGTGTTTAATCTCCGTGAGAAGTGAAACAAACTTCTTTTGAGAGAAGTCTGAGTAGCTAGGGAGGGTTATGCATTGCATCACTGGGTCTATGATGACTATCTTCAATATTAGCAATCAACATTGTGATTCTGATAGCAAATGTATTGACCCGGTTTCTGCCTAAGTGTATGGAGGGCTTCTTTCTTTACACCATTTATCCTTACAATTCTTTTTAATTCTTCAACCCCTTCAATGTTAATCCACCGCGTCCTCATTATCACCTTGTTGGGTTTGTTTCAGTGATAACGCATACCATGGATAACATTATTCCCGATCTCACTTTACCTTTTTATATCATACCTAAGGAATTCTACTCTAACTAGTGGAGTGTCCCTGGGTAGATCCCTCCGGTTCTGGCTGGATCATGAAACAAATACCTAACCTTAACCGCCTTATATCTCCTTGAAACATCATCATTTGGTCGGTCTTTTGGTATTTCCATTCTTGCCATAAAACCGTTTGAATATAGATAAAGGTACTTGTGATATAAATCAACACTTTTGTACCCTGATGGTTTCTTATTTTCAAAAATTGCCCCCTCTGCATAAGTGCATCGATATTCAAAAGCATTTTGCACATGTAGGGAGGAAGCCACACTTGAGTTACTAAGATTACAGTTTATTAGCCATGTATTTTAATCACATTTTCTCCCCTTATCAAAAATATCAAATCTCTTGATATTTTGGATATCAATTGATTAAAATATTAATAATCTGAGGAGGAAAATTTAGCATGATGCTTGGGAACATTTATTGCTCCTCCTCAATTTATGAGGTAAGGATATAGTGTTGAGTATGTAGGAAACTAGAAGGGGGGGTTGAATAGTTTACCGGTTAATTATCCATTTTAAAACTTTGCTTATAAAATGGTTTGATTCTAGTTGTATGTCAATCAACCAACAATATGAATCTCAACTAAACTATCTAATGTAATGAACTAAATAAAGAATAACAATATAAAAAGATAAGGAAAGAAATGATCAAACCAAGACACCAAGATTTATAGTGGTTCGGCTACGAAGCACCTCTTCGCCCTACTCCACTCCCCGAGTACTCCACTCGATATTTCACTATGTCAACAAGCTCCTTTTAGGCGGAGAAATCGTTTACACGTCGCTTACTTTATTTTCCGACACTAAGCTAGATGTCGAGTCTTAATCTTAGCTAGAACCAATCTAAGACTTCACTAAGTATTTACACAAGATATATACTCTTGGATTGACAAACAATCCAATTCACACAAATACATAATTTACACTATTAGATCTACACACAATCCAATTTACACAACACCATAAAGAAAATATAATGAAGATTTGTGATCTTAAGGAGGAGGAAAGAGATCACTTGATAACAATTCGTTTCTAGATGAATACGATTATTCTTCTATTGCACTTGATTAGAAGAAGGGAGTAAGAGGGAATTAATCACTTGAAACAAGATCAAGATATGTTAGTGATCAAGATATGTGTTTGAGAAAAAAAAGGAAGAGAGAAAAGTAGATCTAAGAAAATTCGTGGCAAGAGGTTGTGTTTTTCAAATGGGGTGGCCCAGTATTTATAGGAGACAAAAAGAGTCGTTACTCTGCTGGCGGTCCCGGCGGTCCCTAATATGTTAGGGGGCCGCCCATAGAGTACGCTCCTCTTTTTGTCTTTTAGTGGGGAAGGTGTTATCTGTTTTGGAACCTTCCATTTTGGAGGGGGGGGGGGGAATCTGATTTCAAATTTATTGTTTTAATAAAGCATTTCTTTTATAAATAAATATTTTGTGTATATATTTTTGTAAATACACTTTTGTAGAAATGTAAGGTTTAAGAAAAATATTTTCTTGATCACTAATCATGTTTAATGATTTGTTTATCCATACCTTAAGTGATTAATCTTAGAAATAGAATTTTACGATTAGGAATTTATAAACGTTTAATTTTATCGTAAACGTTTTTACATTTTGTTATTATCAAAACATCGAGAGGTCGAAAAATATAAATAACGTTTTTAGACATTATTTGTATTAACAATCTCCCCCTTTTTGATGATGACAAAATATAAACTCATTTAGTATAAAAATAGAAGTTTATAAATTACTAATGAGTTTAATTCCATTTCTCCCCTTTTTTGTCGAATCCAAAAAAGTTGATCGTCGAATTGTAGTAGAGAGAAAGAAATCGACGATTGAAGACTCCCCCTTGATGTAAGCTCCCCCTTGTTTGGGGTACCAAGGGATCGATCTTACGATAATTTGTTTGCTACAAAACAAAGTTAAAAGTACAAGTGCAAACCAACATAGCACGACAAATATCTTGAAACATAGAAATTTTAGATTAAGTCACCCATAAGGAGTTTCATTCCATAAGTAAGAAACTCATACAAAAATAAACACAAGTAGTTAACTCATACAACATGCAAATAGAGCTAAGATAAGCAAGAAAACATAAATTTCTAAATTACACTACAAGAGATTAAGTCCTAGATGACTCATGATTCATAGAGGATGACTTTTGAGCAAAAAATCTACTGATCAACTATACTGGAACAACCCTAAAGTCAGCAATATCCACATGATCTGCGCAAGCCCTTACCATTGATACCTAATTCATGAGGTCGTCGAGTAATACCATTTGATCACTTCATCAACAACGACCTTGCGTATTTAAGTGGTGGTGTCTCAAGCCGAACTTATGCTACTTCAGTGACGAAGACAAAGGCTGAGATTATGGACACATCAAATGGATTGAAGACTTGGTCCCAAACACCATGTGGAGTCAAGTGCCAATTGTCTACGACAAACATGCACTATGGGGCATCTCTCACTGGGGACGAAAACATCAATAATTCCATGGACACGCATTTAATAGGGAATCCTGCCTCATGTAGGTCTACTCTAGAAACATAATCATTAGAATTAAGAAGCTTACGATTATCGAATGACACAATTACAAACATTTGGAATGGATCACTGTTCGTACAGATGATGACAAGCTGTACACATTCAAAGAGGGTGATTACAATAGACTTCGCCTTCAAGACATCGAAGACATGCTGCTTCTTCTTGTACAAGGCAAGCTGACAAATCTTAATATTGAGGAACGTCTAGCTTTGGGTGTTTCATTGAGAATGTTTACCAGAAGCATTGTCATCAGAAGGCGTGTGGAAGATCTTCAATTGGGGATCGAAAGTTACTAAAAGAAGCTCAACCTCACAAAGCCAGATACTTACAGATCAGATCTCAAACGCAAGACACCATATACAACATACTCCAATCCCAAAGGATTCATATATCAGAATAAAGACAAGAAGAACAGATTAATGCGTATCGATAAACTCCACAAGTTTAGTGATGGTACACTCACGATGTTGATCTGCTCTGATGATACGTCTAAGAGAACCCGAGAAGTAATCTGCCACATACAACTGGAGAAAGTAGACAGGAAAAGCAGGAGCTATAATCCAGGCTATTGATAGACAGCTCAAGAATAGAAGGATTATGAGGAGCCTGGAAAAGTTCATTGGTGGGAGACTGTACGGGGGAGACATTTGGCTGCTGGAAAGGACCATATGATTTATCATATGATGTCCTCATCATAACAGGTCAAACCTAGTACATAATAAAAACTTGTGAATTTGTATATATGTAGTGTAGACTTAATAGTGATTATAAGGAGTGCTCGAGTACAAAATTTTCAAGAATTTCTTAGTGAATTCAAAAATTTTCAAATCATTATACTCAGCACTGTCTTATATACCCTTAAATATTGAAGGGGAGCATTAAAATGTTCCTGTTATATATTGTGTAACATTTTGTCCCCGAACGTTTAATCAATTGATATCCAAAATAGTAGGATTAACTTTGTAATAAGGGAGAAAATGTGATTAAACATGATTAAAATAGAACCTAATTTGTACTGAAATTGTGATCATATAAAATGGACTCAGTGCACTCCACACTTAGCCATGTACGACGATATCCGATGCTCATGTTAAGGGCAGCTTTTATGATAATGAAAAACTCTCAAAGTGAAAATCTTTTTGATATATATAACAAACACTTTGGATTGAACTTTTCCAATGGTTTGGGAAGGATATGATGAATACCCAAAAAGACTGACCATGGTACTTAAATTTATGGAGTTATAAGGTGGTTAGCATAGGTATTCAAATCCCGGGAGGGGATTTACCCAGGGATAATCCCACTAGTTAGTGTAGAAGTCCTTAGGTATGATACAAAAGGAGTAAAAGTGAGAATACGAGAATAGTGCCGACTGAGATGGAGCTAATACTGGAACAAACCCAACAAGGTATTAGTCATGAAGTCTCGGTAAGCGCTGAAGGGGTTGAAGAATGAAAAAGAATTGTAAGGATAAAGGGTAAAAAGAAAGAAGCCCTCCATACACTTAGGCAGAAACCGGGTCAATACATAAACTGTCGAAAACACTAAGTTGTTGTTTGACATTGAAGACAGTCATGGACCTAGTGACGCTATGCACAACTCTCCCCGACCACTCAAGGTCTCTTAACAAACTCTTGTTTCATTTCTCACTAGATACACGCACTTCAATCGACTTTCTCACTCCGAGTTGGTTTGATATTGAAAAGTGGCATCTGCTCCAGCCTCTGATCACTAAAACCAAAGTGCACTATTGAGTCTAGAGCCAAAAGAGATCATCCATATATCTCATTAGGACACTTTTCAAAATTATTCTTGCTATCTCACACAATGTGAATAACGAGAAATATATATAAAGAGTCCTATGCATTATCCTTGTGATTTTGCCAGAACATCCGAGTGATATTTAAGTATTCACAATGAAGATGGAAATCCTGCTTGAGCCAACATCAAACAAGCTCATGGTAGGTAACTTATGCGATTCTATATGAATCAAACTTGTGACAACTGGAAAGAAACAATGGTGTGATTCTACAAGAATCAAACTTGTTCCAGGTTATGAATTGACGATTGATGATGAATTTTGAAATGATTAACACTCTCGATGTGTCACAAAACCACTTTAGCAAGTGACACGTCGATTGATTTTCAAATTAATTTTTATTTCAATTGGCGAGATAGTAACTCGCTGGTTTACTCTTATCGTGCTGTCTGCTTTGAGACATTCCAATAATGAGAACATGCTGAGTTTAATGAATCTGATACACATGTGTTACAAAGATTCGATACTTCAGCTCGAAATCTTGTCAAGGAGATTCTTCCTAAATTGAATCTACCTGATCATAGGTCGATCCTCACGGATTCGAAGGTTACTCAAACCAAACATAGGCGAATGACAAAGCCATATTCGTCCCCTCGCTTATTGCTAACTGTTTTATTTCAAGAATTTATAAAGATGGACATGGAGGTACCTGGTCCCAGCTGACTCATAGATTCATAACCGCATGCTCATACCCGACCGACAAATATTAAAGACATAATGAAAGCTCAAGTACATATTTCAAGATGTTCGCTACTCTGATACCGCACGTTCTTCTTAAAGCGACGAAGTGTTAAAGTTAAAGAACCTCAAGAAAGGTGCATTATTAAAGCTTTTCAAGATTATCAAATCAAGAAAGGTATGAGCATGTCGGTCCAAAAGTCACAAGTTCACAAGATGGCAAAGTTTACATAATGGCGAAAAGAGATTATGCTTGGTTGATGATCTCAAGGTGTTCAGGATCACATTCAAGACAAGCTAAGGAACAAGCTCAAGACCTAAAGTCTATGATCACTACATCAATTCACAAGTTAATGATTGAAGCTAAAGACTACGAGCTCAAGACTAAAGTTAAAGCATAGTATGCTAGGATTAAGTATTTGTAAATTAGAGTGACCTCCCTTAGGGGGAGATTGTTAGAAACACAAAAAGTATCGGTCACTTCCAATAATAGTTAGTCAAAGCCTGTAGTTAGTCAATATAATGTTTAGTAATCTAATAGGGCCAAAAGGCCAGTTTTTAGTGAAGTAATGATCATTATCGATCTCACGACCCTTTGTAATAGTTAGACAATTTTATGTAATAGTTAGAAAGCTAACCGGGCCAAAGCATAGAAAGCCCATGGCAAGCCCATGGAAAGCCCGATTTATCCTTTGTATAAAAGCCCTCTCCACACATGGAGAGGGTGTTGGTTCTCATTCATTTTTCATTCTAATCTAATCTTTTCTTTTTGTTTTACTTTCTCTCTCTACTTTCTCTCTCTAGTTCATCATTTGTTTCGTTGAAACATTAGAACTACACAACAACAAAATCCTTTGCACTATCCATCACCAAAGACTATGTTCTCTACCTCCATACACAATTTCCATTTATCCTACATTCCATTAAAGATTCCTTAATTTTATTTAGTGTCCACCAAACATTTCTATGACATTATCACCTGGACACTTCCTATACATTATGCATTCACCTTTGTTTCCCAACATAAAACCCTAACCGCTTACTTGTGTTCATCAAACTTTCATATCACATTTCCTTAAGTTTGAATTTGAATGTGCCAATTTACACACTCTTACATAGTTACTTCTTCTACACTCAATCCTCTCACAACCTTTAACAACTTTTGATTTTGCTTTGATAAAAAGCAATTGATCTAGAATCTCTTGGAATACATACTAATACTATAATTGAAATATAATTAACCCCTAAAAAGGTGATTATCAGTGTCCATCATCAACCTGTTATTAATCTTGGTTCATCTAGTGAATCTTCACCTACTAGGACCACCATAACCTCATCACCAAACTTGTCTCTAAATCTAGGTGATACCACTTCACCACCATTTCCATGTCAAGCTCCACCATCATCTCCTCAACCAACTACACTTATGTAAACTCCATCACCACTAGTGATCACACCACCTCACGCACCATCTCAACCACCAATAAGCTTACCAAATCTCATCACCGACTTATAACCCTTGGAACTTGTTTTCCATACTTCACCAACTTCACCATATCTTTTTATGGATGACTTAGAAGACCTTCATCCAAGAACATTGTAACACCCCCAAATCTGGGTAGCAGCGGAATATAATGTATATCCGAGGGCGTTACTTCATAGATCAATAGCACAGGATATGAGAACGATCACTAAACGTGTCATTTAAAAAAGATACATTAGATTAACAAAATACTTGTTTGTTACATAAGCTCATGACTTCAAATTGTTCAACAGTGAATAATGTTTCTAGTTTATAAACATTGTCCCAAAATGTTTAATTAAGACCCCAAATCTTTTTATATGACTCTTCAATTATTGACTTCCAATGTATCACTGCACCTCGGGCCTTATTGACATAAGAAAACATGCTTAAAACGTCAACATAAAGTTGGTGAATTCATAGGTTTATGTAAATCAATAGTAGGACCGCAAGATTTCCAAGTGTATGATTAAGCAACAAATGCAAACATCAAAAAAAGTAATTACGTTTTCTTAAGGTCATGACATTGAAGCTCGACATGTATGAATGCAATAAATTGCTAATAAATGCCCGTGAATGATGTTCTAACCCGCAACATCCCAATCCGACATGGTATACGCGTGTTGTCTGGCAACCCGGTACAGTGAGCGCTACTCACCCAAACGGGGATGTCAATCCTAAATATATCTATTTATAACATTCGCGCTCACAACCTAGTGATTGACAGTTCATGATAAAGGGCTCAGTAGGTTATCGCTACTTAGGCAAACACGTAATCATTGTATAAAATGTACACTTGCGTCCAATTTGTAAAACAAAGCATGTTCTCACCCCAAAGATGTAAACCATTTAAATAATTGTAAAACATGGGGCTATGAACTCACCTTAGTAAGTAGTCCTCTCAAAATGATAATATATCTAAGTATAGCAAATTAATCACACCGTCAAATACCTAAGTAAATACAGCCAGTCTTAGTCTACAGTTTAGGTTTAAGACTCAATGTATAAACTATAATAAATTGCTAGTTTATATATACTGTTATCACTTGTGTGGTGGTACAAATGTTTATTGGCTTTGTATTCACTTGATGGCCCTTGGGAAGGAACATGATTTCACACGTTCTTGAATACGTACAAAAGTAATAAATATTCGTATTTATTAAGTCGCACGTTTACTTGTATATTATCCGAATATAATTCGTCTGATATGTTAAGTGTCTACGACATCTCTTTTGTTTATAAAATACCCTTAAGTTTCCTATAATTACAAAACAGCCCCTCTAGTTTATGAAAATGTAACATTTATACTTTAGACCCTTAAGTTTTCACTTGTACATAATTAGTCCTCCAACTTTACAAGGTTTAAACTTTATGCCCTTATATGTCCCATAAATCCCTAAAGTTTCAGAAGTGACAAAAACAGTCCCTTAAGTTACTAAAACGGTGAGTTAACAGTTTCAAACCTTTAAGTTTCAAAATTAACATATTTAGCCCCTTAACTTGTAAAAAGTCACATTTTAAACCCAATTAAGATCTAACAAATGACAATAGGTCTTATTAATTCCAATAAGCTACATAAGCCGTTGGCAGCTTATAAATTAGCTCGAATGAGCTTATTTAAGCTTATTGGGCTTATTGGGCCCGTTAAGGCCCATCAAGCTAATAAATGGTCCAATTAAGATCAAATAAGCACATAAGCTCTTATTCGACTTCATTAAGCTTATATAAAACTGTTAAGCTGAAAAATAAGCTCGGGTTAGCTTTTTTAAGCTTATTCAAGCTTATTGGGCTTGATAGCCCAATGATCTTAACCCGAAAGGTTGAAAGAGGTCTTTACCAAGTATTCCAACTTATTTTCTCATCTAAATAAGCACCTATAGGGCTGTCTATACTGGTTATACTATATGGCTTATTAAAATAATCAATTAAGCTCGTTAATGGGCTTGTTGGGCCTGATGTGAGCCCGATAAGTGCTTTAAGGGTTTGGGCTTAATTCTTTAGGGTTCAATAACCTTCCTAAGTTCATAATAGGCCTTATATGCTGTTTAAGGAAGCTTATTTGTGGCTTATGGGTCTCGTGGGTCTACGAAATGGACTAATCAAGCCCAATAAGGATCCGTTTGATTTTAATAAGGTACTAGGGATCTATATTGGTTGCAATAAGTTCGTAGGACTCCTAATAAGCATGTAGAGCTTATAAATAAGATGTGTCTTATTAGGTGGGCTTATTGGGTCCATTTGGCCTCGAACGTGACTATTGGGCTAGGAAGGCCCAATAGGAGGTTCACTCATGCATGCTTGTTACATATAAGTTCACTAAGTTTGCTAGTTTAATTAATAAGCTCGAATGGGCTTATTAATAAGCCACGAGTCTCCGTAGTTGGGCCTGTTGGGTTGGTTGGGTTCGAACGTGGGTATGTTTGATTTATACGCGAATACAAGTGGCCATTGTTCCTCTAGCAACTTATATAAGGTTCAAAAAGCCCTAGTGACAACATGTCGTGTATTTAACTTGTAAATACATCACGTTTTACATGCAAACGTTTGTTCAAGTAGTGTATACGTTCCCAAGCCTTAGTGTCACGTTTACAATGAAAGTTTACATATAGATTTTTTACCATTTCATGCATAAGGTTATTGTTCACGTCGAGGTCCACGTTTTGATATAAACGAAAGTTTTTAAGTCTTGCTTGTTAATAGGTTACGCGTTACGTGTTTCTTTACGTTTTAACACCACACAGGTAGTATATACGCAATAACATTACGCACAACGCGCATGTTTTGTATTTACTATGCGTGAACTCATGCTAGCATAACATTTATATATTAACGAGACAAGTCGACTAGTTCACAAAGAAAACAAGTATAATACGAGTGGTATAGGTTCAAACGAGACTTACAAGAGTCCTAGTGTATTGGTTGACGAGTTTTGGACGTGTAGAGTGCTAACCCAATGTATACCCGACCAAATTAACCCAACGTACGCCAACCCTTGGCTCGTGTACCTCCTAATGCACTTGTATAGAAATCTTCGTGTCGTTTGTAAGTTCAAATAAGGTGGTGAGAGTGTTTGTCACGGTTTATGACCCGAACCTAAAGAAGAGAGTATATGTGTTTATAGTTTAAGTTTTTGTGTTTGTAAGAGTGTAAAATGGTGAGATGTAAGTGTGTATTTATAGGCAATGAGGCTAGTTATATTTCCTAGTCACATACACAAGCCAAACCGTGCCCTATTCTAAGTGGTTTTGCAAGTTTCTAGTTAGCCTCAAATGGTATTAAGCTAAACCACCTAAGTACACTCCTTAATTGCTCAATCTAAGTACAAGATTACACTAGATGTAGAGATCTTATGGCTTGTGTGTGTGTCTCTTGCTTAGCCGCAGCATCCAAGGAAAACAAGGAAACAAATGGTTATTAACCAATGGATATTTAACTAATTAGAGACCATAAGTACCTATCTTAATTAAACATGGGATGTACATGTACTTGAAAGGATACTAGGAAGATTTTTAAGGATGTGTGTGGTGTTTTTGCTTGTAGCCGTGGCATCCAAGGGCAAGGGCAAGAAATGGTTGTCATCCAATGTATAATGTAGCCTAACTAAGAACATTAAGGACCTACATTAATTAAAGGAGAGTTGTACAAGTACTTAGCAATACCTTGGGAGATTTCTAGTTGTTTTTGGTGCCCATAATCGGCCGTAGTGGTTTGTTAACACAGTAATTATACAAATTTTGTGTTTAAGGATTAAAAATGAGTATTGGTTTGAGTCTAGGTAAGTCTATGTATTCCCGGGGTGTGTCCAAATGAATTTTATTGCGATACGTAACCCTTTTATGTGACCACTAAAAATAGATTACGCAAAGTTAATAATTATCCTCTTAATAATTATTTATTACTAGGTTGATGTAAACCTTAATTTATTCGATGACCGTTTACATTAAATGGTTATTTCTAGTCTACGCGATTTAGCTCAAAAGTAAAATTAAAAGTAAACGCGTATCAGACCAAAGTAAATAGTGATGAATATTAGGAGTCGTAAAATGACCTGAAATTAAGAAATGTTACAGTCTCCACCCGTTAAAAGAGCTTTGTCCTCAAAGCTTAAGACCTTGTAGTGGATGACGTAGCCCGGTTGGTGAAGAGTTGTGGGTATTTCTGTTTGAACGAATCTTCACGTTCCCAGGTGAAATCAGGACCTCTCCTAGAGTTCCAGCGAACCTTAACCAATGGTATCCGGCTTCGCTTCAATCGTTTGATCTCTCGTTCTATGATTTCAACGGGCTCTTCCATAAACTAGAGCTTATTGTCAACGTAAATTCCTTTTAACGGCATGACTAATGGTTCGTCAGCGTAACATTTCTTTAGATTAGACACATGGAAGGTATGGTGAAATCTGCTCAATCTTGGGGAAGTTCCAGCTTGTAGGCAACTTTCCCAACTTTGGCTAACACTTTGAAAGGTCCGACGTATCTTGGATTTAGCTTGCCCCGCTTACCAAATCGTATAATCCCTTTCCAAGGTGAGACCTTAAGCATAACCCTATCCCCAACTTCAAACTCCATCGGCTTTCGTTTCCGATTGGCGTAGCCCTTTTGTCGATCCTGAGCAGCTTGCATCCTTTGGTTGATCATGATGATCTTTTCCGTTGTTTCTTGGATCAATTCCGGACCAATCAGTTGAGCTTCTCCAACTTCAGCCCAGCACACCGGTGATCGACATTTTCAACCATACAGTGCCTCATAAGGTGCGGCCTTTATGCTAGCGTGATAACTGTTGTTATATGAAAACTCGGCTAGTGGCAAATGCCTAACCCATCCCTTGCCAAAATTGATCACGCAAGCACGTAGCATGTCCTTGAGAGTTTGGATAGTTCTCTCACTCTGGTCGTCGGTTTCTGGATGATATGCAGTGCTCATACTTATGTCTGTACCCAAAGCTTTCTGAAATGATTTCCAGAAATTAGATGTGAATCTCCCGTTACGATCATAAATAATCAAATCCGGTATCCCGTGTCTTGCTACTATCCTGTTCAAGTACAACCTTACCAATTTTTCTAATAGATCATTCTCCCTTATTGGCAAGAAGTGGGCAGATTTTATAAGTCGATCTACAATCACCCAGATGGTGTCAAAACCTTGTGATGACTTAGGAAGCTTGGTGATAAAATCCATTGTGATATTATCCCATTTCCACTCGGGTATTACTGGTTGTACTAACAGTCCTGATGGCCTTTGGTGTTCGGCCTTGACCTTTACGCAAGTCAAGCACTTGCTAACATAAGCGGCGATATCAGCCTTCATGTTTGGCCACCAATACAGTTTCTTCACATCTTGGTACATCTTCTTAGAACCGGGATGGATATAGTATTTTGACTTGTGAGATTCGTGCATAATCACGGATCTTAAATCTCCATAGCAAGGTAACCAACTCCTGCCGTGTAAACATAACGCCCCGTCAACACGTGGTTCCAACCTTTCCCTGAGTATATCCTTTCTGATCATACTGCCTACATCTTCATTCACAAGATTTTTTGGTTTCTAGGCTTCGATTTAAGCTTCTAAAATTCGTTTTGGAAGATTCAAGCCAATAGTCATAACTAAGGATCAAACCCGCAATGGCTCAATCCGTTCCTTACGGCTTAATGCATCAACCACTACGTTTTCCTTCCCTGGATGATAACAAATGTCACAATCATAGTCCCTTAGCAATTTAAGCCAACGGCGTTACCTCATGTTAAGCTCCTTTTGATCGAGAATGTGTTGTAAGCTTTTATGGTTGGTGAATACGGTGCATCTGGTTCCATATAGATAGTGTCTCCATATCTTTAGAGCAAATATCACCGATCCAAGTTCTAAATCATGAGTGGTGTAGTTCTTCTTATGAACTTTTAACTATCGAGAAGCATAGGCAATCACCTTCTCTCTCTGCATTAACACAGCACCTAAGCCCTTGTGTGAAGCATCATAATAGACCACAAAGTCTTCACTTCCTTCAGGTAAAGCCAAAATTGGCGTACTTTACAACTTCTGCTTTATCAACTGAAATGTGTTCTCTTCCTCTTCACCCCAGTCAAACTTGATTCCCTTCTAAGTAAGCTTCGTCATTGATTTAGCAATCTTTAAAAATCATTCGATGAACATTCGATAGTAACCAGCAAGACCTAAAAATTGGCGGATCTCTGTTGATGTCTTAGGAGGTGCCCAGTCTTTGATAGATTCTATCTTGGCTGGATCTACATGTATGCCTCTGCTATCAATGACATGTCCAAGAAATTATACCTTCGGAATCTAAAATTCACATTTTGAAAACTTGGCATACAACTTCTCTTTCTTAAACAATTCCAAAATGGCCTTGAGATGTTCTTCATGCTCTTTCTCGTCCTTTGAATAAATAAGTATGTCATCGATGAAGACTATTACGAACTTATCCAAGTAAGGCTTGCATACTTGGTTCATGAGGTCCATGAATACCGCAGGTGCATTTGTCAGTCCGAATGGCATAACCTGGAACTCGTAATGACCATACCGAGTTCAGAATGCCGTCTTTGGAATGTCCTGTTCTCGTACCCTAAGCTGGTGATATCCTAATCTCAGATCTATCTTCGAATAAATACTGGATCCTTAGAGTTGATCAAATAAATCATCGATCCTCGGGAGTGGATAACGATTCTTCACTGTCAGTTTATTTAACTTATGGTAGTCGATGCACATCCTGAATGACCCATCCTTCTTTTTGACAAACAGGACCAGGGCTCCCCAAGGTGAGGAACTAGGTCTTATAAATCCTTTGTCAGAAAGCTCTTGTAGTTGCTTCGATAATTCCTTCATTTCGGATGGAGCTAATCGATACGATGCTCGAGCTACGGGTGTGGCTTCTGGAATCAGATCGATATGAAATTCCACTGGTCGAGCCGGAGGAAGACCTGGCGAAGTCCTCAGGAAACACTTCAGGAAAGTCTCGGACAATTGATACGTCCTTAATTTGTTTTCCTTCTGACTTTCCCTCCTCTTTCTTAGCGGATATCTACGCCAAAAAGACCTGGCATCCTTTTGCCATGTACTCTTGAGCTTTTGAATATGAGATAACTGCCAACCGAGATTCTCTCTCATTGCTACTTTCGTTGCCACAAAAAGTTAAAGTTTCATTCCCATAGAGAACTTGAACAAGTTTTTCATCGCACACGATCACGGCGTGACATCTTCTTAACCAGTCCATACCGATAATGACGTCGAAACTACCCAGTTCTACGGGCATTAGATCTATGTAGAACGGGTGATCTAAGAAATTTAAAGTGCAACCTCGTATAATAGTGTCTATCCCGAATATTTTCCCATCAGCTAATTCGACATCATAACTATTATCTAATGAAGTTAGGACGATGTCAATCAGGGAACTAAATGCAGTAGATATAAAACTTCTATCGGCACCAGTATCGAATAAGATAGATGCATAGCGGCTGTTTAAAAGGAACGTACCCATAACAACATTGGAATCCGGGTTTCCTGATGCATTTCCTCTCTTCTCTGCAATCCCAACTGCATAAACCCAGCCTTGTGCATTCCTATTCCCTCCATCCTTATTCTTCAACTTAGGGCAATCTCTCTTGAAATGCCCTAGTACTCCACACTCAAAACAACCATTCCCCTTGGGAGCTGCCCCATTGCCCTTATAAGTATTAGCAATGTTTATGTTGCCAGTACTCCTGCAATCGCGGGTAAAGTGCCCTACCTTGTTGCACTTGTGGCACTTCTGGGTGCACGGGCCATTGTGATGAAAATGGCACTTGGTGCACTTAGGAAAAGATCCCCCATACGACTTCTTTTTGCCTATCCCCATATTGTAGACCTTGACGATATTCTGCCTCCTAAAGGGTTGTTGTTGGTGACCATGGTTATTTATGGATGAATCATCAGCCTTCCTTTTGTTGTCAGACTGCCTTTCTACGTAGGTGCGGAGTTTCTGATCCATCAAGTCGTTGGCCAACTCAATAGTCTCATCCAACGTCTTGGGTCTGGCAGATTTGACGTTCCCATAAATGTTGTCAGGAAGTCCACTGATGTACTTGTCAACCTTCTCGGTTTCGTTGGCAACAAACTTGGTACATATCAGGGTTAGCTCTTGGAAACGTTTAGTGTATGCTGGAACATCGTTCCCCTTGACCTTTAGGTTCCACAGCTCGATTTCTAATTTCTTGATTTCACCCTGCGGACAATACTTGTCCGTCATCTTTTTCTTGAGTACTTCCCAAGTCATTGCATATGCCTCAGGACCTAAGGTTCTTATCTGACCATTCCACCAAGTCAAAGCAGCACCTAACAGAGTGTAGGTGGCAAACTTCACCTGATTCTCAATAGCACAACCACTGATATTGAAAACTAACTCTATCTTTTCAATCCACTGAGTCAAACCGACCACGCCTTCAGTCCTCTTGAAGTTCAAAGGTTGACACTTCATGAAGTCAGCGTAAAAATAAGGGCGCGCAGTTTGCACATTCCTTCGGTTATCCCCGTGTGAACTGTGGCTTCCATCTCCATTAGTGAAGTTTCACAGAAGGGCTTGATCAATCATAGCTTGGATGGATTCTGGAGTCATGTTGTTTGGGTTGGTGTTGTTAGGAGTAGTATTCGGTCCTCGTCTTGTCGCAGGTGTCATGATTCGTCTACAACACAAGAGACAAAATGTGAGGTCATAATTATGAAAAAATATAATAATTTATAGATGAGATAACAACACAAGAGATGTATATAGTACAAATAACACATCTATTTCATTCATAACTTTGAAAATTTTACATGAAATAGTTGTCAGATTACACAAACTACAATACAAAAGATCTAAGGCTATGCTATCTGGGAAAAACCCCTAATACTTAACATGCCTATACAATGACCTAGCAAGATAAGATAACATAAATCACTAGACGTGACTATCCGCATCCCCTAAAGCATCCTGGTGATCCGGAATCCTAGCATCTGGTGTTGGCTATCTAGCTCTCTGCTGTCCTCGCAGTGCTAGCAACTCGGTCTGCATGTCGCCCATCTCTCGCCTTATGTCTCTCATCACACAGAGAGTCTCTACCATCTGTGCCTGACGCCTACGGTCAGTCTTTCAAAGCGCTGCTATCTCAGCCTGCTGCATCTGAAAGCGAGTCTCATGTACCTGATGTTGTGTCTGAATGAGAGTACCCTGCAGCTGTAGCTATGTCTGATGTGCCTGAAGATGGGTCTCGTGTGCATACACCTGATCACGGTGGGTTTAAAGCTCCTGATGGGTCACCTGACTCAATCCTATCGAGTGAGCCTAAGCCTCTCGGGAAGCATAGGCCTCCTCCTCCACCATCCATACTGTCTCCTGGAGAGTCATCCTATCCCCATAAGTAAGTCGACCCGCTGTGAGTCCATATCGACTCGTTATGATATACGAGACCTACTATCCTGAGCATCCTCTAGTAAGGCATATAAGTCCTGTGTATCATGCTTATGGAGCTCAGCAAGCTCTGTAACCCTAGTATTGACCTCTTCCACAGTCATAGGTGCTATCTCAGGAACTGCCTTTGCTGGATCTACCCAAGTATCCCTAATGCCGTACCCAACATCTCTAATCCCTTGTCGCCTCTCTTCAACATATACTATGCTAACAAACCCATAATCTATCCCTTGACCTCTGGTAGGTCTAGTAGTAGATCTCTCCCCGATCTCATATCTGGAGCCTAGGGTGGACAAACACAACCTCTTGCGAGGTGGCTGTTCGGATTCGGGAATATCATCCCTATGGTCAACAGGTGGTAGTATGTATAGAGATGGTGATAGTGGTGGTAGTGGAGGTGATGGTAATGCGGCAGTAACTGTATCAATAAGGGTCTGAGTGGATGCTAACCTGAGTGTCTGGATTTGTGTTGGACACCCAGATAGTGGTAGTAATGGGTATGGCACAGGTGGTGGTGATGAATGTGTAGGTGGGGCCGTACACCTAGCAAGGCGCTCTCCTGCAGAGGGTGGTGATAATGAGATGGGTGGTGATGGTAATGGAGTAGTCACGGTCAAAAGTCTCTCGACCTATGCCTCTGGTAGAAGGGATATGGAAGTTTGAGGCTAGACGGAAATCCTAGCTCTAATAGTAATGTCAGTGGAAGGTGGTGGTATAACAAGCTATGTTCCCTTAGGTGGAAAAACAGGCTCATCAGTAGGTACAACAACAGCAGAGTCGGCCAGAGCTAAGTGCTCCTCCTCCTCGTCCTCCTCGTCCTCCTCATCCTCATCCTCATTATTGGGATCATCCCTAGATGAATCATCGTTATCATCATCTCCCCCTTCCATAGGATAGTTAACCGGACCATCTTCTGTCTCATCATCATCGTACTCCTTTGGATCCTCCTCGGGATCCGACTCAGTAACATATCTGGGTGACTCAGCAATAGGTGAATCAACAGGAGGTAATGGCTGCTCCTCAGCTGGAAACTCATGCTCATCCTCCAATGGTATATCCTCAGGGTATATAAGCTCTGGCACGTAGTCAGGATCATGTGCCTGTATGAACATAGGCTCATGCTCATCCTCATCCTGAGGAACTGGCGGTGTCTGTGGATCCTCTAGGCCTTGTATGTAATCCGGTGATGCTAGGGCTACCGGCTGCATCGGGAGTCTATCATATCCTAATACGATGACCCGTGGAATGCCTCCCTCAGGTACCTCCTCATCATCGGCTCCCCAGAAGGCTCTGTCGGGCTCAGAGTCGGTGTAGACAAAAGTGTAGGTAACCGCAGATGTCGCAGAAGACATGACTACTGCAAAAAGCAAAAAAAACCTATATAAGTATTACTTATAGGAAAGATTGGTATGATATGTCCATAAGCTTTAATTATAAGAGTCTTATAGTAATATACGTAATATGATTCATCTACACGTATATCAGTCAATCATGTAAGCACTTAGTAACTACTAATGCTAAAACAATGCATGTCATGTAAGCATATATTCTGGATGCAAACAAGTAATGTATGTATGTCCCTAGCAAATCCTATTTGTGAAAACTGTAACATTTCATATTTTCAGGTCTTTTACGACATCATCTATTTTACTAAATTTTTTTTTCTCGTACGCGTTTACTTTTATTTTTAATAGTTAAGTTAAATCGCGTAAGTTAAAAATTATCGTTTAGCGTAAACGGACACCAAACAAATAAATGTTTACATCAAGCAAGTGTTAAGTAATTATTTTGAGTATAATTATTAACTTTGTTTATTTTATTTTTATCGGATACGTAAAGTGTATACGTTTCGCGATAAATTGCGTTTAGGCACTCCCGGAACCACCAAAACTTTTCTGCGCTTCAACAAATACCCACTTTTATACCCAATACATAAAAATTACTCAACAACATCACATATATCTTATATTAGCCGAATTTAGGGCATTTGATGCAAAGAAATAAGAAAAAGTTCACACTTTGGTCAAATGTACAACACTTGTAATTAAACCCCCCATACCTTGTTCCCTTTGACCAAGAGTCTTCCCTAAGACCCTCCTCATGTTCCTTGGACTCCTATTTCACCTTTTGACTAGTTAAGCACTTATATAATACTTCTATGCATGCAAGTAACACATATATAGCAAAACACTTAGTAAAATTTTCACAAAAATCCCTCTCTTTCTCTCTTATGGCTCACGGCTCAACCCCCCCCCTCTAAGCAATCCATACAAAATTTTCTACAACCTATACACATCTATACACATCCATCCTAAGATATTCTAAGGTGTTTCCAAGCATTGGCTAAGTATTTTCAAGTATTAATCAAGTAAAAGGAAGCTAGGGTTTTATTAAGAAAACAAGGGTTTTCTTGGTTATAATTTTGGGTTTAAAGTCTAAACAAGGGTTTAACACTTATTTACTGTCATCCTACATCATCTCGTTAAGGTTATCTTAAGCCCTTAACTTTTCATTTATATGATTATATGCATATGTGATATTTAT